>JAAGAY010147904.1:0-75137 GCA_011801015.1 Ardeotis arabs
GTGAACAGAGCTTTGCAACAGGCAGCGCCGGCGACCACGCGGTTTGGAGAGCGAAGGCTGCCAAAGGCCAGCGGCTCACGGCCCGGCCAAGTGTCACGGAGCCTGGGAGCAAAAGCCAGTGGAAAAATATAGGATCCAGGCCACATCTAAAACGATCCTGCCCTTGGTGCGTGCTCCCAGGCTCCATCAGTCAGCACTTCAGCAGCTGATGGCGGCACGACGCTTCTCCTTTCCCCGTTGTCAGTGCAGGACAGGGACCCGAGCGAAGCGATGGAGGCGAGCCGGGCACCGCCGGGTTTGCTGCTTGGCCGGTCCCAGCCTCACGTCTGGCACCCAAATCTCCCCTCCTGGAGCACCACCTCCAAATATTTTAAAAGCATGAGTTAAACGTAGTGAGAAAAAAAAAAACAACATAACAAAACTGCACATCCTCTGTAATTTGCCTGCTAATTTATGATCAGGTAGGCCTCTCCCCGCCGAGCTTTTCTTCACACACACACAAAAAGAGAGGCTTAGAAACACTTCATAAAAAATATTGAGCACTTCACAAATTTTGCAAGTCCTTCTTGTGCAGGGACAGGGATAATTTCCTGTGATATACTCATTTTTAAGAAATACAGCACGTGTGCAAGCAAAGCAACCGCACACCTTTATTTATTTTGCATCCAACCTTGGCTCAGTTCAGAAGCCTCTGATTATGTACGCTCAGACGTTTTTAAAAGCTGCTCATTTGTGAAAACCAATCTTATAAAATAATGAATTGGAAGCTTTTATGGGAATTAGCCGCGTGCTGCTGGGAACCGGGACACGGAGGATAACAGAGATATCACAGAGGTTTGCGGATCGGCTCTGGGCTGGTGGCCTCGGGTCGCTGGAGATGCGGTGACTGCATGCTCCGGACCGGGATGAACGGGAGTTTTTGGGGCTTATTCCAAAGGGTTTCCTCACAGCAGGGCTGATCCCCGCTCCTGGTGCGTCCCCTCAGCCCATGGTCCTGCTGCTGAAGGTCCCTGGCTCTTCCGCAGGGCTGCTGCACGCGCTGAGCCGCTCGAGTCCAGACGGTGCTGGATGTCCTTGAAATGCTGCTAAAGGGACAAACGGCTGCAAAATCACTCATCTCTTACCATCCCGACTGTTTTATTTCTTCCTTCGTACCCTGAGCCTCGTAGCTTGTAAACGCTTAAGCCACCCTCGCCAACTGTCAGGTGGCTTTAAACCCAGAACGCCACATTGAAATACTCCCATGACTTCAGGTGTAGATTTTATTTCTGGCCTTGGAACAGTTTAAGAATTTCTGATGTTACACGCTTGGTAGTCTTCAAAAATTGTTCATTTGCAGCCTACAACCGCCTTACAAAGTCCTGGTGTGGGATTTGGGGAGGGAGAGCAGGAGCTGGAGCAGAAGGGCCGCTTGGAGTCTGGGAAGCCCTTCTCAAAGCCTCCTGAGCTCCTGGATGAAAGCGAACAGAGTGAGGACAGCAGGACTGGGGGGAGAGCGCAGGGGCAAAAGCCAGGAGCCGGCTTTCCCAGCCCAGAGGGTTGGAAGCTGCCGGCAAGGAGTCAGCACACGGTGCTCGGCGAACGGGGCCACTCACGCACCGATGCAAAGCTGCGGGCAAGCAGGCGGCTCATCCGTGAGCGCGGAGATATAAATACCCAGCTAAAGCTTTGGGATAAATTCTGGAGGAGGCATACGTATATTTTTGTAGGCCATAATTTTGATTAAGAGACAGAAAATCGGTTTTATAGGGGCTTTTAGGAGGGCGTTTGCCAGCATGAATAAAAAACGAGTGCTCTCGCCTGGCTCCGAGGACCGGCTGGGGACGGGGCTGCGGGGCAGAGCGAGCCTCAAAGGGCTCAGCGCGCGCCCAGGACCACATCCACCACCCCTGCTCTGCAGGGGCTCCAAACTTGGCCAGCACCAGAGCCACTGAAATAAAAAATAAAAATAAAAAAAAAAAGGTTTTACCCTTTACAGATCATTTAATGCTCTAATGAGATTCCTTAAAAATACAAACGAGCTACTTGATACAGCAGGATGAAAGCCTGTCTCCATGGCAGTGATTTTCCTGAAGACGCTTTTCATCTTTGGCTGCTGGGAGCTTCGACGTAAAAATTTATCGCGTGCTCTCCCCTAATAAAATGTGATGGTTTTACTGTTCTGGTTTTTTGTTTTGTTTTGTTTTTTTAATATAAATGTACATTTAGTTTTGAATTATACCAAGAGGCAGGCACTGGCTTCGGTCGAGTCTGCGACACGTGGCATAAATCACAGCTCCCTAGCAACTTCCCGGGACCGCGGTGCTCTGCCAGAGGGTACGAGTAACTTCTGTTGACTTCAATGAAAGTTTCTGCTATCCCACAGTGAGAGAATGGGCCCCCAGAGACTCATTTGTGGTTGATTAAAAGCAAGAGACTAATAGTGCCGTGCACCGCCGTGCCGCTTCCCACCCGCGCCACTGCCTCGACTCGAAGCCCGGCCCTGCTGCTCCTGGGAGCTCAAAGCTCTCCAAAATGCGCCCTGTTTCTGACCCCAAAAGCGCTTGTTTTGGCTCTTAGACCCCTGAACAGCCCCCAGTGCCACCCCAGTGGCACTCCCAGCGCAGCCTTGGCCGCCTAGCAGCCGTGCAAGGCACAGAGAGACAGGGCAAAGGCTTACGGGGTCACCAGCTCCATCACCCATAGCGAGGAGCTTGGCTTTTCATTTTTTTTGGCCTGTCTGAGGCTGGCGGGGGGTGGAGGGGCAGCAGAGCCCCCCGAGCTCATGGCTGGTGCATCAGCTGATGGAGCAGCCGCCTTTGATCTGATTGAGCGTAACGAGCAGCGCCGGACCTCAGGAGATGCACCATCAGCAGAATTAGCCACGTTCCCCGGGGAAAGGGCTACGCCGGGGAGGTGGGAAGAGGACTGGTGATGGAGGAGGAGCAGATGGTCTCTCTCAAGGAGAACGCCAGGACAGTAATTACAAGAGACAAGAGGAGAGCTGGCTCGCTCACAAGGATTTGTGCAAGCAATCATGGGAAGCGCGAGCCTCTGCGGAGAGTGGGGAAGGAAGCACGGCAGGAGATGAAGACTTCTGCCCGCAGGCTCCCAGTGCCACGGCCAGAGCCCCTCCACCTCTCCAAGGGGGCACGGACCCTCCCTCTGCTTTGTGCTGTGCCTGCAACTCCCCCCTCACCAGGAAAACCGTGGTTTTATATTCTTTAAGCTTGGCTTTGCCTTCTCCTGCTCCACGTGGTCCAAAGAGCATCCCAACCACCACACTGCTTGTCCCAGCCGCTTCCCAACGGGTCTGAGATAAAGCGACTCTGGTTCTTGCTTCCCCTTGGCTGTATGGAGCAAGCCGTGCCGAGAAGGATGGGCTGGCGTCTGGGAGCATCCCTTCCCAGGGCTGCTCAGGGAGGGAAGGAAAAAAAAAAAGAAAAAAAAAAAAGAAAAAAAAAAAAAAGAGGGAGCAAAGCTCACAGCAGCAGGGCTGCATGAGCAGGGGATATGGAAACTGAGAGAAGGGCTGTGCCCTCCCTGCCAAGCCGGGGTGCTTTTACAGCGGGAGAGCCCCCTCCCATAGGTACCCCTTGGTGTTTTAGCTCTGCAGTGCAGCCTGAGCAGTAGCTGAGACCTGCAGGTGACAAGGAAATCAGGGCTAATTAGAGCTGCTAATTAGATCTCTGCTGAAACACTGCCTCTGCTCTGTGCCTGTGGGCTGCACTCCAAGATGGGGCTCTCCTGCTCCAAGGGGTCCCTCTGCCCATGCCACCCCGTTGGCAGCACACACATGAGCCAAAAAAAAAAAAAATTAACAAAGAAAACAAACCCTGAAATCATTTTTGATAAGACCAAAATATTTCAGGTCACGCTCCCACTGACTTGGGCAGAGCTGAGGTTGCTGAGCCAGGAACACCCAAAGCAGATCCACCATGCCCCATCCCTCCGGCTCAGCCTTCGGGGCGAAGCTGCTGGGCGGTCGGGATGGCTCCGCGCCTGCTGGAGCGAGCCCAGCCACCCGGACAATTTTGGTTTCATCACCGCCACCATCAGCGTTTGTCTCGCAGGACGCAGCGCTGACCAAGGCAAAGGCACCCTCAGGTCCATGCCGTTTGCGTTACACCGGCGATTAGCAGGTTCGCGTTACACCGGCAGCCCTGATTAGCAGGGCCAGACCCGGCCGTAAGGCCCTGATTTACTGGAGCACTTAAGCCTGTGCCTAACTTTAAGTACACAAGCAGATCTATCGACTTCAGTGGTTTAAGGTTCAACGTTTTTAAGTAACTTGCTGAACAAGGACCTACATTATTCATCCGAAGCCCTGAGTAAAGCGTTCTTAGGAAATAACCGTAGCAAACTCTACAAATCCCCGCTGAAAGGACATGCTAAAGCCCTGGCTCGATGGAGACGTTAGCCGGGTTTGCTTTGCGAGCAGCACACACACAAATATAGATATTTAAATCAGGCAGCGCGAGACACAGACTTGCAAGAGTCCCGGCTCTGCCTCCCCGCTGGATCTCGGGAGAGGGGACACAGCACTGCAGCAAAGCACGGTAGCACGGACCGGCCCTCCCCAGAACGCAGCCGTAGAGGGGACAGCACAATCAACCAATTTGAGTGCAAAGGCAGGTGGTTATACCACAGCCCACAGCAGCCTGCGTTTCTGCTCCGGTTATTGCGATGCCGTGATGTGAAGCCGCACAGAGTTAAGGCCCAGGCACAAAAAGCTGCAAGCAGAGGAAGCGGGCAGCTCCCCGTCTCAGTGGCCCTCCACGGAGCAGCAGGACCCCCCCAGGGTGCCCACCCACGGTACCTGCGGCAGGTGAGCGGAGCCAGCCCACCATGGCATCAGCTGCAGCAATGAGGACAAGCCCAGGGACTGTGGTGCTGGTGAGGCACAAAAGCCCCCCCCAACCCAGGCAAGGGGGCTCGGCTTAAATGCATCTCCCCCCAGTGAGGCTGCTCCCACCCCCCAGCACCCACCTGCCCCAGCAGCAGGAGCCCTGGGCACAGCTGTGCCGCATCAGGACCCCGATGCTCGGAGCCCTTCAGGCACTTTTCCATTCATCCCTCCTATTCCCTCAGCCAGAGGAATTTCCTCCAGGACAGGTTTTGGATGGCTAGGAGGGAGAGCAGCAACAGTGCAGGCAGGATGAGTCCCACTGGCCACGCCGCTCCGTTTTTAGGGGCCCGGAGAGGAGCGGCGCTCGCCCACGCCATGTTTTCTGTTACTGCCGCTGCAGTTGTGCCCTGCAAGTCGTCAGGAGCAACCTGCGCGGCGTTCGCAGGGAAAGCACCGCGCATGCTTTGCTGCCGGCGTCCGGGAGGCGGCTGGCAAAATGAGCTCAAACGACATGGTTTTGAGCCATTTCATAAAATGTAATAGAGAATTACATCCCTGTTGTGCAATTTCACAGGATGGTTGGGAAAAAAAAAAAAATACAACCCAGAAATCTGTGGAAAGGATCTCATTCTGCATTCGGCCTGATGAGCAACAGGAGAAATCCTTGCCGCATCCGCGCCCGGTTGTCGGCGCCCCATGAGACGCGCCGTCACGCGACGCAGCTTTCCCCCGCGGGTGACCACCTCTCGGCGTGCGGACGGGGGTGTCCGTGCGCACGGATGCGCCCCCGCACCAAAACGCGGGAGCGGAAGGAGGAGGGTCCGCACACCGGGCTGGCTTCGTCTCCCCCCAGGATTCGAGCGGCGGGGGGAGCCAAACGTTATGGATCCGTCAACCGCTGTTATTTGTCCCCATGTGCATTGCTGGTACTTTGCATTAAAATATATGTTGTTAAATTTATGCCTTTATATATATGTGTGTGTGTAACATGGCTGAGTTACGGTTGCTGTGGGAACTATAACTTTCTTCTTTCCAAGAGGCTGTTATGTGTCTTATTATGGTGTATCATCTGGAGGCTGGCTGGAGACAAGATTGCTGCTGTTAATCCTTCGGCGTGGAGGGCTGATTAAGCCCAGCCGTCCCCTCCTCGGGCCCGCAGCGGCACGTAGGGCCCGTGTCACCCGCGCGCGGGCAGTCCTTGCGTCGCAGGCTCTAATTAGGCCGCTCGTTTGGGGCAGAGGGCCTGGGAAACGTCACGGCGTAAAGCATTGGTGTGAGCTGGGTTTTATTTTCTTACCTGCCGCACTGGCGGGGCGTGGGCGGTTGGCTGGGGACAGGCCTGGCCGCAGCTGGGTTGGGGATCGGCCGCGCTGCTGCTCCCGCCTCGCTGCAGAAGATGAACAGGGTCAAGCTCCTGCTTCCCCCGTAGCGGCCGGGGCTTGGGCAGAGTTCAGGTTGGGTCCCGTCCCCACCAGCTGAGCCTCTCCATCGCTCTCTGCCTGGGAGCTGGGAAGCAGAAGAAGGGCAAATCCAAAACCCTGTGAGATACGGCCCCGTGACACTGCCCGCTCCTGGCCACCCTTCCAGTTGCCATCAACGGGACATAGGCAACTCCCTCTCCATGGCGTTTGCTGCCACGGGAGAAGCACGTCCATGGCCCCTTCCATGTCTGGTCCCAGCTTGGGGAGCGCCTTCACCCCCGCGCACAGAGACGGGGCAGCCCCCGAGGGTGCCGAGATGCTGCTGCTGGGACCCCCATCACACCAAACCCCGCTGAGAGCAGGATTCGCTCCCCAAAACCCGGGTCCTCCTAACGCCTCGGCGGGGTTTGTTTGTGTTTCGGCTGCCACAAGTGGCCGAGGTGGCAGATTAAAGGCTTTAATGGGCCGTGGAGTGGGTTGATTTGCTGGGAGGCTGCTGTAAAAAAGATGGGAAGGCTGCTCAGCGCCTCGGCCGCTGGAGGTATAAACAAAGGATGGATTTTGCTCACACATGTCCACTCTCCTCGTAATGAAACGCAAATTGCTCGCTGAGAAACTGCTCTGGGATATAGATGTTTGTGAGAGGCTAAATGGGCTTCTTACCGTTTAAATATTTATTCCTTTCCTCACGCTTATTTTTTTTAATTTGCAGAAGGCACCCGCGTATAAAAGCCTCAATGCCCCATATTTAAAGGGAAGGGAAGTCATTTCTAGCTGGTAAGGCTACCCCACCGGACCCCTCCCCGGCTGCTGTGACAGCCACGTCTCCAGTGGTGCCCTAAAGAGCAACAAATTTGGGTGCAGTGGGACCCGCGGGGATGAAGGTCCTGGCTCTGAGACTCCAGACCCCAGCGGAGACCCAACCAGCAGCCCCCCAAACGGCACATGGCGGGGGAGAGGAGGTCCGGAGGGCAGGGCTGAGCGCTGCCAGCCCCTAGACCCACCCTTAAGCTGGGTTTGGGGCTCTGGGAAGCCTGGCAGGGCGAGCAGCTTTTCCTTTTCCCGGCATCCATCCCAGGCGGGCTCAGCCCCGGACCCCCGGGCTCAAGGGCTGGCCCAGCCCAGAGCCACCCCATCACACGGGCAACGTTCCCCATGCCGAGGTGCTCTCCAGAGCATCCTGGCCTCCTATCACTCTCCTGCTGAGCACGATTTATGCCAGATATAAATAATCCTCCAAGTGAAGCCGCAGGAAGGAGTTATTTACAGAGGAGGGACGAGTCCCGCTGCAGGGTGACGCTCCCCGCATAACTAATGGCTCTGGTAGCACTGCTCTGAGTCTGTCCCCACCGAGAGGAGGGCGAGAGGCAGGGAACGGGACGGGGACAGCGTGGTTTTGGGGTGTCCTTGAGCCTGAGCCCCCCAGGAACTGGCTGGTGAGGGTGTAGGAGGAAGATGGGCAGGAGGAGAGGCTTCCCTTGGGCTTTGTACCCATCAGTTCCGATCCCTCCCAGGTGACTTCTCAGCTGTCACACTGCCAGCCTTCAAGAGCAAAGATTTCCTGATGAAATTAGAAGGAAAAACTGGTATATTTGCTGCTTCGAGCCAGGGCCTCATTAAAGCCCAAATTCCCACTCATGGGTGGGGTGAGGGTCTCTCCCCGTCTCGTTACAGGGTGATGGGGCCAAACTAACCCCGCAAAATCCCAACAGCAAAAGCTCGGGCGGAGTTGTTGGAAGACAAGACCACATCCTCCCCAACGCCCCAGTTGCAGACATCGGCCTGTCCCCGGCCGTGCAAGCCCGGCTTTGCTCCCGCCCGCGCATCCCTCCCTGCCCAGCCGTGGAACGCGCGGCGTTGATGGAAAAGTACCGCAGTGGAGTGACAGAGATTTCCCTTCCACAATACTGATGTTTAACGTTATTTATGTACTAAACGTACCAGGGTTGCTATTGTCTCCGCAGCTCCGTTTATTGTGAGGCACGCAGCATGAATTTAACATCCAGGGCTTTGTGCTGTGCTCGCGGCACGGGCGCTGCGGGAAGGAGCTGTCGGAGCCGGCTCCGGCATCCGCGCTGCCCTTCCCACCTCCCCAGCGCTGCCCGACCTTGGGCCAGGCGCTTACTGGTGCTTCTTATCAGGGCAAAGGGAGAAATGGAGGTTTGCTCTATAACGCGCTTTTCCAGCGGGAGGCAAGCGGAGGTTTCGAGGGAGGAGGGCGGCAGGGATGGGGTGGCGACGTTAGGGCTGCGGCTGGGCGATGCTCCCGCTCCCATCCTGGCCTCAGGGTGACAGCAGGGTTGGGAGAACATCAAGGAGGGCACCTGAAGGTCACGCTGCCTGCCCTCCCCGTGCCTCAGTTTCCCCATCTGCAGAGCGGGGCGGCCGAGCTCCCTGGGGTGGCTGCGGCCAGCGTGGGTGCCGTGTTTGGCAGCCCCATGGCAAGGGCACCTCACAAGCCCTGTCCTGGGAGTTGCGACGCCCCAGCGCGCACGGAGCTGGGTCCCTGTCCCCAGCGCCTGTCCCATCTCTGCGTTGTCACCGAGCGTCGATCCACCTCACACAGCTGCATTTCCAGGAGCGCTGGCTGTCTGCGCTCAGCTGCCATCGCTCTGCTTCACAGTTTTACCTTCTGCTCTCCAGCCGAGTTTGTTCCTGCCCTTGAGCCGCTGCTTGGTTTGCAAGTCACTCCCGGCGCGTTGTGCCTCCGCGCGGCCCCGTCTCTGCTCTGCGTCGCTCTGCCCTGGTTCTGCCTCGCATCGCTCATCATCTCCTTCGGGTTTTTTCCCGGTGGCTGGCTGGCGTTGGGATTTGATGGTCTGATGCCACTCGCCGGTGTTTTTTTCTGCCTGTTCCACATTCTTAGTCCTTTTCTTCTCCTTTTCCCCCCATCCCCCTTATGTTATTTGTTGCAATTTGGATTTCTGACATTCCGTTGGGTTTTATTTTTCTTGGCATCGCATCTTTGGGGATTTCACTCACATCATTTCAGCCCAAATTTGCATTGACATCATCATGTTTCTTCTTTTCATCCGGCCCGATTTCTCTCTGGAGCCGGCGCCGTTTCAGCGTACCCTGATGCAATTCGGGGATGGTGCTCTTCGGCTTTCTCCTGGAGAGTTTGCCTACTTCTTTGACTCAAAGCCGTGGTGTCTCCTTCTGGTCCTCACCTGCTGCAGGCGCGTAGAAGCCTGATGATCTCGCTGGCTTTGGGTCCTTCCTTGCCAATGTTAATATCTCACCCTGAAAAACATCACGGTTATAGGCAGCATGAATTATCTGGGCAGGGACACGCAGGGATGTGACAAACTAGCAGTAGTCATAGAATCATTACGGTTGGAAAAGACCTCTGAGATCATCAAGTCCAACTGCCAACCCAACACCACCATGCCTCCTAATCCCTATCCTCAAGTGCCACGTCTACACGTTCCTTGAACACCTCCAGGGATGGTGACTCCACCACTTCCCTGGGCAGCCTGTTCCCGTGCCTGACCACTCTTTCCGTAAAGAAATTTCTCGTCATATCCAACCCTGATGCAACTTGAGGCCATTTCCTCTCATCCTATCGCTTGTTAAGAGACCAACGCCCTTCTCCCGACACCCTTCTTTCAGGGAGTTGTGGGGAGCAATAAGGTAATGCAGATATCAGGGCAGTGCTCACGTGGGGAAAAGCACAGAGTTCCCCAAATCCCTGCCCAGTGCATCACCTGCCAAATTAACAGTTCTCATCACAGACCATTCCCTCGCTAGAGATCTGCTGGGAAAAGGGACTGGGGGGAGCTGGACAAACAGATCCACCACCACCTGGGACGTACCAGCCGTCACACCAAGCCTGGGAACATCCCAAGGTGAGGGGAGAAGGATCCTCAGCAGCAGGAGCACAAACTCCTGGTGCCACCACCCAAGGTGCAGCCCTACAAGAGGCTCCAAAAAGCAGCAGTGAGACCACCCCAGCCCAACACATCACCCCAGTGGGACGTGGTGGGTGGGGGGAGTCAATGTGGTGTGAACTGGGGGGGCTGCGCGGCAGGGAAGGCCCATGGCGACGAATCCCTGTGCCGGGCTTTGCTCCGGGGCTGGGTGCCCACTGGCTGCGAGCAGGCCGAGCCTTGGCGTGGTGCTGGTTGTGGTGTTGTGCCCAACTTGGTGCTGTGCCCGGCGGCGGAGGCTCTCAGGAAGGAGAGCTCCACCACCACGCTGTGTAATCCCGACTGCCAAGCGCCTCCTCCCAGCCTGCCAAACAGAGCCGGAGCCTCAGCCTACCCGAGATCCCAGCGCTTCTGAGCTTGGCTGGAGACGCCAGATTTCACCGTCAGTCAAAGAAAAGGAGATGGAGGATGTATGGAGGCAGCCAACAAGAAAAACAACACAATCAGACATCCTGAGTCGCAGAAAAACCTCCAGCGCGGCGTGGCTGAGCAGAACAGCACGTTGCTGCAAGCAGCCCATGTGCTTCAGCTGCTGCTAAGCAGGAGCGGGATCTCAGCGCAGCGACAAACGGGGGCACTGCAAGTCCCGGCGTCGTCAAGTACATCCCAGATCTACATTTAGACTCTTTGGGAAGCGCTGGCTGAAAGGAAGCTGGCACAAAAATTTCCATTTGCAGTCGCAGGGGTTTGGGGAAATCGGTCTCTTAAGAGTCCTTTGGAAACCGCAGCCTGATGGCTTTAAATATTTACAGTACTCCTGCACAGCAGATCCCAAATTGCAGCGCAGGTTCTCCCAGGCAGCCCGCTGGTTTAGGCGCCGTAATCCTCCAAACCACTCTGCGCAGGTACTGATGAAAACCGATCCTTAATGATTGTGATTTGCAGTTGAAAATCTGTGTGAAGCTTTTGGATTTGGGAAAAAAAACCCCAGAAATAATTCTTGTGGCTACATTAGTGTGCTTCGTGCTCCGGGCTGGTGGTGAGAGCGGGACGAGGAAAGCCCACCCAGCCATGCCCACCATCTGCTGCTGCAGGGATCGGGGACAGAAACGCCCGCCTGGCATCATCTCCGGGTGCTTCTGTGGTTTTGGATGCGACCGGGGAAACTGGAAGGCAGAGATAGCGCTTGTCCTGCTGCGCAGCTAATGACATTGCCATCTCGGAGGCTTCAAAGCGGCCAGAGCGAGCATTGGGAGCCTTTGGGATCCAGCGTGTTTTCTCTTAAGCATAGCAGCAGGTATCATCTCTTTTTCCCCTTTTGAAGATGCCTCTGATGTCCCCGCCTGCTTCATGGAGAGCCCTTAATCAGTCCCCAAATTCAACCGCACACCGGGCAGGAAGCTTGTCTCCCTTTGTTACGGCCTCTCCCGAAGCGACCAGCCCTGTTGCCTGCTCCCTTGCCGTACCGGCACAGGGAGCCAGGGCAGGACGGGAGGCTGCTCTGCTCTCCAGGCCACCAAAACCCATCGTGGGTGCTGTGATCGGCTTCACCTACACCTGGAGCCCAAAACCCACAGCTGATCACAGCCTGGAGCCACCGGCAGCCCCAAGAGCAAGGGCGAGAGGCACAGGAGACATCAGGGACCTGCGACTGACCGCAAAAGCATTGTACTCCAGTTACAGCGTGTTGGATGAGGATGTCACGAGCATATTTGGGTGGAAATCTCTACAGCTGACCTGCGAGGAAAGCCTGGACACTGCGCAGAGCGTGGCAAGAGGGTGTCCAGCACCCACCCACGCTGGCCAGGCCACAGAGGTGGCATGGGGATGTCTCCATCTTCCATCTCTGTCTCCTAGCCCGATTGCCATAGGTCTCCTGCTGAACAGCACATCTTCATGTGTGTCAGAGGCACCTAGTGCTACTGGAGGATCTGGGCAGCCTTATTCTCCAGCCTGGAGAGGTCTTGAGAGCAGCCAGGAAGCACTTTGGTGGCTCATGAGGGATGTCCTGCTGAAGCCCTGCTGCTAACGTGCAGCCCTCACCCCACTGGCACTGCGGGCTGAGGTGTGCCCCATCCCAGCAGCCAGCTCTGGGGGATCCCCTGTGCTGCCCTGCGCTACAGCAGAGCCTTGGACCAACCTGGGACAGTCGGAGGCGACTGTCAAGATCAGTTTGTAATCAGCACCAAAACAGCTGCAGGACGCCCAGTGAGGAGATCCCCACCGGACAGGGATCAGTCCTTAAACAAGGAGGGCTGACCAGTGAGCTCTGGGCATCGTTCCTGGGCACACGGTGAAGACATGACCCAACACAGGTGATGCTGTGACGTGCAGCGAGTCCTCCATGTGGCAAAGCCCCTGGCAAAACACCCTGACGGGACACAGAGCAGCCAACCCCGCCAGGCACCACTCACGGCACTGCTCGGGCTGATCCGTGCTGCTGGAAGGTGAAGAAGACAAATCTCACCCGGTTCGCGGTGGGATGAATTAGGGCTCTGTGTGAAGGCAGCAGGCAGGGTCTTGCTTCTGATGTCCCACGCCACGCGGACTGGAGCCTGGCTGCAGTGTGGGTGCACGAGTATTGCTGCAGAACATGGAGAAAGTGCAGAGATTAAAAAAAAAAAAAAAGAAAAAAAAAAAGATAGATGGTTTTGTGAAGCAGGTCTGGACTGGATTCAGCTGTTTGTGTAGCCAGGCCAACATGGCATCGACTGCTGCCTGAGCAAACAGTCTGCCTGACACGTCCTGAGGGGAACGGGCCGAAAGGTCCTTAAGGCTCACCCCGGTGTTTTACTGGAGCGTTTATTCCTGGTCGTTATAAATCTGCTGGTTGTGCTGCTGGGCAGGCTGTAGCAGGTCATCAGCATCCTTCTGAACAACCAGCAGCTCCATGCCACAGCAAGCTCTTCAACCTCACCTCCCCATGCCGGATGCGTCCCCAGGACCACGGCGACCCGAGCCGTGGGATCGACACCCCGCTTCTGCAACCGCCCCGAGCCCCAGAGAGGTGGTGGGGTGGGGATGGACACAGCCATCGCTGGAGAGGGCCCGTGGACCTGTGGCTGCTTTGCGTCGCTGCAGGGTCGCTGACACCAGCACAGCTCATGCCTGGGGGTAACTTACCCCAATTTGCCCGAAGGTCCTGCAGACATGGAGGTGCCGCTCGTGCTCGTAGGGTGCCCCGGGTCCCCTGCCGATGCTGCTATCGATTTCAGTGGGCGCCTCCAACACGTCTGAAAGCTGGAAAACGAGGATCGAACGTGCACAGCCAGAATCTAGCACACTTTCTGGTAAACACCGCGGGACGTAGGCTCGGCTGTACGAAAAGCAGGGCTGCGCAAGTGTCCGACAGCTATGGCGGTCACCGAGCACCCCCAAAGGAACCAGCTGGGAAACGTGCTGCCTCTGCTTCAAAGCTGGCTTATTGATAAAAAAGGAAAAAGTGAGAAGCTTTTGGTAAAATCTCAGCCTCATCCAGCCTGGCTCTCTCACCTACGCTGTAAAAGCGAAGCAAAGGCAGGCGATGTAAAACCGGAGCACTGCTGGAGCCCTGCCCATCCCCAAAACCGCCTCACCCATCGCCCCCCGTCCCACGGCTCCTGCTCCCGCTCGCCTCCCAGCAGCAGTAATCTTGGGTTTAACGCTGAAACCCCAAACAAGGGGGCAGGTTAAAAACCACATTGGCAAAGAAGGTGGAAACAGAAGGGGCAGGTTCAGGCAATCACTTGTGACAGGGATCTCATCCGGCTTGGACGCGCCTTCGCTGCGGAGCTAACGGCACACGATGCTCCCCGGCGCATCCGCAGGGATTTCCCAGGCACATGCAGGGATTCAGGGAGGAGACCCAGTCTCTGAAGGGCCTGTGCCATGCTCTTGCTGTGGCACAGGGAGAGGACACGGGGCCACACAGCCCCAGCACCCTGCATCCCCAGCGAAGGTAGAGGAAATCTGGCGCAGGGGATGAGAGCGAGCCCCGTGCCGCAGTCAGAGCCCTCGGGTCCAGAGAACAGGAAAAAAAAGTAACAGGCTTATCAAAGCCTAATTAGGGACAATCCTAGCTCCTCTGTAGTCAGTGAAGTTTAGCTATTAACTATTATCAGGGCTAGATTTTACCCAAGGAGATTGCCTGTTAAAAACGAGCTTAATTAATGCAGAAAGTCCTCGTAGGTCTCCCTGCTCCCACGCTGGCAACCCAGGTTACAAACCCACTGCATCCCAGACCTGAAACAGGGATGGAGGGGAGATAAAAGGGATGGAGGGGAGATAAAAGGGACGGAGAGAGCCCAGGGGCTCAGCTGACATGTAGAGAGATGGTTCCCTCACGCGGCGCCAGTGACCCCGGAGCACAGCATCACCCCAGCATCACCCATCCTTTCAGCCCTACCCGAGCACCCCCCACCCATAAAAGCCCTTCCAGCCCGTAACCACCTGGCCTCCCCCAGCAGCCCTTCATTTGGTAAATTGATTTTTTTTTCCTTCCTGCAGATATTTTAAGCACCTGCTGTACCCAGATTGTTTGCTTTCTGATGGAAGCAGGCAGCTTCACTCTTCTCTGTCAGGGCAGACGCGAGCCGAAGCCAGCGGGGTACAGGCCAGCTCTCTTCAAGCTGGGGAACAGCTTTATGTAACCGCAATAAAAGAGCCAAATTCAAGAAAGCTCCTTTTATCCCTGCCCTGCCACAGACTGGAGGGTTCGGATTGCGCCGCAGTTCCCCGGCTGGCAGCAGCCGTGGGGTTTCGGGTGTGTGGGGTGCACAGGTCGCCCTGGGTGCTGAGCAGGTTGAGCGCTCCTCTCCCTCCAGGCCAGAGATATCCGTGCTTGGCCTCCCGCCCGGAAAGCATGGGCTCCCAAGGCTTGCGTTGGCACGGAGCACTGCTGCAAAGCTCCAGTTGGGATGCTTGAATTCAGAATTTGGAGGACATATTTCACATTAATCAAATAAAAGCAGCGTGTGAGGCATTTTCCATTTCGATGTCTGAAACGGATGCTAACTACGACGATCAGCGTGACACGCGCGACGTGCTCTGGGTCTGGAGGAGGTGGGAAGCAGGGGCTCCCAGGCGGCGAGCTGCGCGCTCGCTCCGTGTGCCAAGCGACCTGCCGAGGACAGAGCCGCGATTAAGTGCCGATTAACCCACAGATGGAGAAAAAGTAATTCTGCAAACCTGCTGCCCAGACTGCAGAGTGGGAAGGGAGCCCTTCTTCGCAAGACCTCTGGACAACACGGAGTCATCTCTTACAAACAGACAGAAATAATTAATCCAGCTCTAACTTTTCGCATAAACCAAGAGTTTTTTCGGTGCGGTGGTGCAGCTTGCTTTCCTGGAGAAGCCTTTCCTGCAGACCTTCCTCGTGTGCTGAAGTTGAGCTGCTAGGATTTACCCTCCTGAATGCAACAAATAAGGGTGTTGGTAGCTGAGCTGCTTATTGCATGAATGGCAGCCAGATAGCGCGGAGAGAGGTGCGAGAGCCGGGCTCAGGGTGATCAAATAGTTCATTTGGGATAAGCGTCCGGCAGGACAGGAGCTCAGCTAATCCTCCCCTGACTTGCTGCTTCCGCAAGGAATGTTGTGAGAGCAGGGTTCCTTGTGGCAGTGTTGGGTCTTTCCAGGAAATACTCAGAAAATACAGTTTCCTAAGCTGATCTGGGAGCTCGGAGAGGCTTGAAAATGCAAAATAATTGCTGGAAAAGAATCTGAAAATGATAGCTCCTTTTCCTGCGTGGCATTACACTTCACTTCTCCTGACGGAGAGTTCAAGAGCCAGCTCTTTTTCCTCTTTTCATTAACTCCTATGACTACATACATTTGAGAAAAGCTTCCATTAGTCACAGTTGCTTTCCTCCTCATCCTTCATGCCTTTCAGCTACAAGACCGGGCTAACTGGTACCCGTATAAAATAGATTTCAGGATGACAAGCATTTCCCTAAGTCCGGCTATGATCTGAACATCGTTATGTCTGCACAGCGTTACCGCTTTCTGAGAAGTCACGATTAGTGCAAATGCAGAAGGTAATGATTTGGGACAGATACCCGATATCAAACAAATCCTCGCTCCCGCTCCCACCAGCTCCAGTTGCCGGTTGAAGAGCACCAGGCCATGAATGAGCACCGTCAGCAAGATGATCCCTTCCAATTATCTGGAACTTAAAAGGTCTGGCACAGCACTGGGAAACTCAAGTCTCCCCCAAAAATAGCATCAGCCATGTCTCCTACCCCTTCTCATCTCAAAGCCGCCCTAGCCGTGGGCAGGCGGCTCTCGGCGCTAGGACCTGAGCAACTTTCCCATCGAGGCTTACGTTTTAAAGGTAGTGGTTTCCATACTTGCTTCCTGGTGAAGACTACGTTTTCATGGAAAACCTCCACGATGGGCAATGAATCCACTTTCTGTGACCGTGGGGACTGCCTTTCCCCTTTCTCAGGTGTGAAAAACTCACGGTGAAAGTGAATACTAAGAATGGGCAGCTCAGCAGCTGGAAACGAGGAAGGAAAGCACTGGGAACATCTGATGAGCCAGCTCTTGGCAAAAACTGAGCAGCTCGGCTCCCATGAGCTGTCATTTGCTCTTGGTCCAAAAAACGAACAACATATTTTTCCCTTCCCAGCTCGCTGCCCACGTACAGAAATGCAGCCGGACAGAGGAGCGGCACCTCCGTGGCGCGTGCCAGGGGTGCCGTGCCCGCGAGGCGCTCCAGATGCACGCTCCGCAGCGAAGCGAGCTGCCCAGAGCTGGCACTGTTTGCAAGCAGGAGGATCTGTTGGCTCTCGCCGTAGCGCAGGCTGTTCCCCTCCGCGCTCGGTTAGCTGGCACCTCGGCCCTGCTGCTGGCGTTGCACCCTCGCGGGCACGGTGCCACCCCGGCAGATGGGCGTCGTGGCAGAGCTGCGAGAGGAACAGCGTGCACATCAAGTGTCGGTGTATTAGAGGGAGGATTTGTGTTCAGGAATGTTAGAACAGCAGCTCACGCAGTGCCCCGACCCCTCCGGTGAAGGAGCCGAGCTGCTGAACGCCTGGAAGGGACGAACGCGACGAAGCAACCATCAGCTCCCTGTGCCACTGCAGGGTGGGCGAGGGACGTGGCGGGGACTGGGAGCCGACTGGGAGCACAGGTGTTGCCACGCATCTCCACGCTCCTGGCTCTCTGCTGGAGAAATCCCTGTGCGAAGCCTTGTAGCTCTCTTTCAAGAGCTCAGTCCTCCTCTGGAAGCAGCCACAGGCGCTCCACAGCTTCCACGTAAGGGGACCGTGAGCGTCCTTCTCTGCTCCAGCAAAGCTGTTATAGACAGCTACGACCCATCCTGACGCTGTGCCCGCTCGGCGTTGGCCTCTTCAATTATTGCAGCTGTAGCAGCAGGATCTGAGGAGTGACCTCAAAATAACAATAGGGACGTGCTGTGAAATTCCTATAGGAAACAAATAAAAAAAAATCTTTATTGCTGTTACTAAAAGTAATAACAGCCACACTTTGTTCGAGCAGAGTTTTAACGCCAGGATTTTAAAGCTTGCCCAGGGGGATATGTGCCGGTAGCGCACAGCATCCCCGTGGAAATACTGGCCCCAAAATCTTAGGGACTGCCCAGTGTTTTGTCTCCTTCTGCATTTTCTATGTCATTCTTGGTTGGTGCAACAAAAAAAAATAAATTGGGTTTGGGTCCTTTTGTGCCAATTTATTACTCCTGCAGATGTAGGACCATTGCCTTCCAGAGAAAAGGGGTAAATAGATATTGAGACTTCACAAGCACACAAAATTGGCCACCTAACCTTTGAAGTGCTATTTGCCACCGCTCTCTACTCATGTAGAGAGCCAAATCAAAACATCCCTGGAGTGATCCTGTCATGCCCACAAAAAATGAACATGCTCCACACTCTTAACACTGAAGACCCAATATGCCATGACCCTAAAACAGCCTAACCAGGGGATCTTCACATCTTCTAGGAAATCATCAGCCCCTACTCTGTTAATGTAATTACTGCTGACTGTTCTTAAAAACAGAGCCAGTCTTATCTTGCTTTTTAAGACACGATTGTCCAGACCATCCCTTCAGTGACACCTGGGCAAGAGCTGATGAGCTCACCCTGGTATTTGCTTCTGGACGCTGCGCTCATCCGATCCCTGTGCCATTTGGGTTTGGTTCCTCCAGCCCACCGGCGAAGGAGGCCTGCTCTGAGCAGCGTTAGTGCCTGGGCACTTGGCTGAAGGCGCTTGCAGGCTTTCTGCAGCTTTATGTGTCCTGATGGAAAGCTTGAGAAGATGAACGGATCATTTCCCTTGCAAGTGCTTATTAAAAATGTGAAATGCACGATGATTGCCTGCCAACCATCCAATTACTACTTCTGCCCATGACACAGAGGGATGGTGAGAGCATCTCCCAGCCAGGCACAGAGCAAATCAAAGAAGCACAAATTCTCTTATTTCTGCGGGGTCAGAGCTTCTGGCCGAGGACTAGCCGTGCTGGACGGACTTGTTCTCCTCCAACACGAGTAACTGGCACAAGGGGTTGTCAGCACTCAGAAGCTGAATAAATGAGCAAATTTAGGTTGGAAAAGGAAGGGGAAGCCTGTTAGATGTTGAATATAGATATCATAGTATCTCTGTGAGTTTTAGCTGCTTTTCCTTGATGAAGGAGCTGCCCTGGAGCCAGGGAGGAGCCCAGCCATGCCCTCCGCTTGCGCGTGGAGGGCAGCTGGGTGTTTGTAATTTGTTTCTGCCCTAAGGATTCTCTGTTTCTTCATCGAGCCCTCACTCATTGTGTTATTACAGCTCAGGAGGTCGCTGCCACGCTGGGTGAGGGCACTGGTTCCCCAGGTGAGTGGCCAGTCTCGGGCAACGGTCCACCCTGGCTCCTGAGAAGAGGTCTCCACCAGCGCATGTGGCAGCTGTGCAAGGCTTTCCTTGGAGGGGGCGGAGGAGATTAACCTGGGCCCTGGAGCGCGGCGTTTGATTGCTTCTGTGATGTCATTAGTCTGCAAAACTGCAGATGTTATGGGTTGCTGGGGGGGTGCAAGCTTGCAGGAACAGGAGCAACGGAGAGGTGTCCAAATCCACATACAGGATCAGCAGTGGAGACAACTAGAGCGGAAATCCCCCTGATTTTTTTCTCATTGTGTTATCCTACAAATGCTAATAGTGACAGGGGAAGAGGAAAACAACTGAAAGCCAATTACAAGATGCAGATGGTGCCCATTGCCATGTGCATATTGGACACTGCCCGTGGGACTTGCCACCCCCCAGCACCCCCAACACACGTACCACCAAAGGCTTGTTGATATTTTCAGATAGGAGGGGTTCAGTACATTTCTTACCAGCACCACTACCAGCAGACAAAGTTATTTCCAGTCAGCAGGAGATCCATAAGCAGGTCAAGCTCACATCATCTCCTAGATATGGCTGGCTGGGGAGCAAGAGCTGTGGAGCACAGGTATCATGAGGACAGAGCTGTCCCCCACCCCCGCATCCACCCAAAGCACTACTTTGTCAACCCAAGACTTTACTGGGTTTCCTTAGAAACAATCTAAGGAAACCAAGAAACAATCTACACTGTGCCTAGCCTTGACTTTCACCCACGATGGGTAGGAGCAGGGCCAACATAGATGCTGTGGTCCCCTCAGGTCCATCCCTGGGACAGCAGGGCTGTTTGAACGGGGCACACAGCCTTTACTGAAGGTGGCTGGAGGATCTACGGCTTGGGGCTGGTGTTTCTTGGCTGTAGCCATCATCCATTGTAGCTGCATCATATCAACCCAACAAGAAAGATCCCCCCTCCATGGGCTCTGCACTCAGGCTCTGGTCATCCTAAAGGGAGGCTGCAGCCCAAGGTGCCGGAGGTGGTCTGGTTTCAAACACTGCGTGGAGACCATCATAGTGTCACCGCTGCTGGGAAGGGCCCTGCTTCCATGCACTGTCCGATGGAGATGGACAGGAAGAGTTGGGGGGATGCAGGTCTGACTTTTCAGTTGAACATCACCCAGGGTGGCCCATCCACCTCTCTCTCTGTATTTGACCATGCATGCCCCAAAGTTTCAGGCACTTTCCCCAGGTCTGCTAATGGTTCTTGGCAAAGAGCAGGCTCCCACCACCAGCTCGCTGCAGCTTTTACATCTACAGATTTTCTGTTTTTACAGCCTCGCAGACGTTGCGGCGCGCTGCGCTTGTATCCGTTCTGGAGGTGGTCATTAGTCGCAGTTGCTTGGGGAAGGCTGCTGAGCTCAGCACTGTTACACTTATCAATCTCATAAAACAAGCTCTAAACTCAGGTACCTTAACTCGGGTCCTCCATTTGTCAGACGGTTAAATCCACGCGGAGATGGCGGTCCTCCACCGTGTAACAGCGCAGTCAATCCTGCCGGGGAGCCAGGGATGCACGGAGCGACCCCTCCGCTTGCAGTGCCTCACGGCCTCCTTCAGTCAAAATCCTCCTCCTCAACAGCCCTGGAAACTCTTTTTTTTGGGTGGCAAGGAGGTGCGAAGGCCCTCACACGGGCATAATCCTACCAGAGTAGAGCCTTCAAGATCATGAAGGAGCTGCCAAGCAGTGAAAACAGCTGGGTACACCCGAGACCTCGGGCGCGTGGGTGCCTAGGTGGGGAAGATGCATGCAGCCCTGTGAACCAAGGCTTTTCCCATTAAATATTCTCATTTCTATTTGCGTCACTTGGGCCTGAACCCCGCTGCTTCTCTGCCATGCTCCCATTCTGGGCTTTTTGCTCTCGCGTGAGGATGGCAAATATCTCACCGTACCCACCCGAGAAGTGCGGCCCTGGCCAGTTTGGTGTTGCCAAGCGTCTTCAGTGACTAGCCACACCTTCAGGAGTTGTCAAACCTTCTCTGGTTTTGAACATATTTTAGCTTAAAATATACTTATTTTAGCTTTAATTGCAAAAATAATTTAAGAAACTTTTGCCGTAACCGCGACTTTCTCTAGGCTCAGATGACTCGCGCAGCTCGTCCGAGCTGCAAGGCAGATGTCTGTCGTCTTGCCTGTCATTTTGGGTTTATTTTAGCTGGATTATTACCAACTTCTTCTAGCTCCAGTTTTGCTTAGCCTTGTGCAATTGCACGATTTTCCCCTCCATTAAAGAACTCATGCCGCACAGAGAGAAGTTCAAACAAACCTCAATAATCGTGGCACTACGAGCTGCGTAGAGCAAGGGAAGAGGGGAGAGCGTAACCCGTTGATAGGCATGAGCTAAAAATGCATAAAAATAACCCCGAATGAACTCAAAACCGAAGGGGGATGGCTCCCGCTGTGCTCCTCCAGGCAAAGCCCGTGGGAACCCGATGGCTCTCCCTGACACTGCATCGGAGGGTGAGAATTACAGCGGGGAGAGGGATGGGAACATGCAAGTGGGGTTTCATGACCCTTTCCTTTCTCTCTCTACCTCCAAAGCAGAAGAGGTGTCGCTGCCAAGAAAGCAGCTCGGCGAGGGGCAGTTTGTGGTAGGCTTCCTTGGTGCCAGAGTTTAATAATTTTTATTAGCATAAAAATTGAGAGAAAAATGACCAAAACCCATTAGTTTGGGGAAAAAACTCCCACGCACCCAACCAGGTGGGTTGATTTTTGGTTTATAATTAAGCTCACCCTCTGGGATGGCAGCGAGAGCATGCTTTTGAACCAGGGAAGGAGCAGGAGATCCTTTCCAGGCTGTTTGCCGGTGAGGGAGCAGCACAACGAAACCGTCAGCAACTGAAGAAAGGCAGAGGCATTCGCAGCCCACCTCCCAGCACGCTCCCTTATCCCGACAGCTGGAAACGGCCTCATTTTAAACATGGTTAGCGCTTTTTTTTTTTGTCCTAAGGAGCATAAATCTCTGTGACGATGATGCCATCTGTCCATCTGAGTACATACGCGGTGATGCGTCTCCCCACGGTCATTTTGAGAGCGTTATCGCAAATGTACGTGGGGACAGCAGACCCGAATGGGCAAGAAATATTCCCAGATGGGAAGGTTTTCCCAGGACAGAGTCAGCGAACCATCTCTGGAGCACAAGGAAGCTGGAAGAGCCGTGCTGCTGTCTCCTGGGAGGCTGCTCTGTCAGCAGAGCAGTGCTTTGGGAAGCGCGCCCGAAGTGAGGGGCTTTGCACGCTGGACACGTCCGCCTGGTCTCTGGCCGGGCAATGCTGCCGTGCTCAGGGGAGCGGCGCTCAAAAAATTGCACCTCATAAACCCAAAACTCCTGAATGAGAGCAAGAAAACTAGATTTACCTCCTGGCTACAAAGACTCAGCCACCAACTCCTCTTCTCAAGTTGTGTTTGAAAACCCAAGGGGACAAGAGTGCCCCTGGCGAGAGACTGCCTGAAATGCACGGAGGGTTTTTGTTTTTTTTTAATTATAAACATGACTTTTTAATTCTAAACTAAGCATCCGGACTCTCCTTCCACCTGGTGAATGGCAGATGCTGCGTCGTACTCCACTGCCTTGGCTTTTCATTTAAATATTTCTCACGGAGGACACAGTTGGGTTAAAAAGACTAAAAAATGTAGATGCATGTGTGGTTTTCTGCTGTGAGACGAGCTGCGCTCAGGATGCCCAAAGTCGCTGACGGTGATTTGAGTGGTGAGACTGGAAAATTCATCACAGCTCCTCATCTCGGTGCCCCTGGCAGAGGACACTGCTGGTGTCTCCCACCCCGCAAAACGATAACGCAGAGCATCCCTATGGCAATTACCGCCCGGAGATAACACGTAATTTGCAATGTTGCCTTAAATTGACAGCTTCGTGTAGAAGATAACAGCCTGTGCTAACGAACGTGTGATTTATGAACTGGTGGAGCTAACGGTCTTTGTAACGTGAAATAAGCGCCTGCGGAAAGGCGGATGGGGGTACGCGTGACCCGATCTCGCGTCACCTCTGCCCGCGCTGCTTGGCTGCGGGTTATGGCCATCGGTAGGAGACAGGGTTTTGCATTGAAGGGACTGTATCTGATAAGTTTAAGTCAATCTCGGAATTTCTAATTAGGGGATTAGCTGGAGAAAGGATTTCCTGGCAGAACACTTAATCATTGTTCTGCTAATTGTCAAGGATCACGAGTAAGGACCTGCAGTTGCATCTCAGTAGTGGCATTAGATGCTAGTGCAGCTGGTTTAACAAGGCTGTTATCACTCTCTGAAAACAATTGACATGAAAAATCCCCAATATTCTCATTTTTTCTTGAAACACAATGTTCTGTTTCCTCAGGTTTTGTTTTCAAAACCTGAAACATTTTTATGATTTCTGAAATGCAATATAACAATGGAACAATTTGCTTGAAAACAAAGGCTGGATCTCTTCCAAGTCATTTAACTTCCAAAAGTTTGAATTCTTCAGTTCAAAAAAAAAAAAATTCAGTCTGAGCACTTCTAACGAGAGTATCACAATTATACTTGGCCTGCCACTTGGGATTTCTCATTACAGTGGCTTGATTCATGGGGGAAATTAACTTGTTTAAAAGTAACAGTTTTTAATAGAAACGTTCTGCTGACGATCCTCCTTGCCCGTTAGCTGCGATCTGTCTTGGCACAATGTCAGGTCCTGGAGGCTGGGATGAGCTCCTTGCCCCGCGCCTGCCTCGTGCCCGCCGAGCGAATCCTGCCCACAGCCTGCTGCAGCAACACAACGCGTACCAAGAAAGCTACTGTAATTGTTTTTTTTTTAAAAAAAAACATTTAAAGTCTTGAAAACTTCCGAAGTCAGCACTTGAAGAAACATGAAATGCAACGAATTAATGAGAAACAGAGAATGAATCATTAAAATTGCATCACTGCCACGTGTTCCTGATCGCATCTCCCATAGTGTTCTCACAGCCTGAACAATTGATTAGGAAAAACGCTGCAGTACGCTAAAAATTGGAAACGGTTAAGAAGAAACAGGATTAGCAAAGTCTTAGAGGAAAGGTCAATTATTTCTCCCAATTTATTGCTAACCTGACATCTGTAAACAAATCACTGGAGGAACTCCCCGAAGACCGCACTCTGTCCGACAAGACATCCTAATTAATGAGGATGCGCTACGCAAACACAAACAGAAGTGGAGAGAGATCATATCTGAACCCAGCCTCAAAAAGGTACAGCGGAACCCGTTATCCAGGAGGCTGCGGGAGATCAATAAACGAGAAGAAGGTTCGGGAGAGTCAGAATTTGCTGTAAAGGCGAATAATCTTTGCGGTTATCAGAGCTAAGATGGCAAAACGAATAAAATGAGTGCAGAGAAGACTTAGCAAGGCTGGCTTAGCGATCAAAGAGGTTGCAGTCATCCATTTGGGATGAGGGCTCGGCCAGGGTTTTCGGTTGCCCTGCCCGCGTGGCTTTAGATGCTCTTGGACTTAGCGAGCATCTCGCTGACCTTCACCGGCTCTGAAGGCCAAGCCCTCGTGCCTGCAGAGTGCTCCAAGGCGGTGCCCGATCCCGCCGTTGTTCCAGCCGAATTCCCAGACCCAAATGTTGGCTTTTTCTCCTTTCTGGCTGCTGGTTGGTGGCCGTGCCTGGAGAGCCGTGCACCACAGCGGCATCCTCTCCACTGGCCAAATCCACCGGGCACGGCGCCTGCTCCAGAGCCCTCCGCAAGCAACGCTGGGTCGTGGCAGCGAGTATTAAAGATTCCTCTTCATCGGTATCCCAACGATTAAATATGCATAGAGGCATCTGACATCTAATTTATTTCTTTTGTGTTGTAAATTCCTTTTCTCGTTGGCTTTTTTTGAGCTGCTTATAATTAAGACCTTCAGACAGAGCTCAGCATGGCTGGAAACCCGCCACGCTGCTGGTGTACCCAACCCCGTTGAAGTGCATCCCCTCTCCTAGTCAACCAAGAGATTCTTCTTTATTAATTCCAGTAATGATTTGATTTCCTTCTTTCTTAACGAGCAGAGTGACACTGCATTGAGTCACTGATGTGCAACTTGCTGTTTTTTCCCTCCCTTTGGAAAGTTTTCAAAATATTTGTAAATTTTAAAAGGAGCAGAGAAAGAAAGAAAATAAAGTTGCATTGTGTTTATTTGGCTAGCGCTCCCCTTTCTCTTTTCCATCAGCGGGAACGGTGATTCATCCTATTGTCCGGGCTGCCACGGGGCTGCCTTCGGCAGGCGGATGGATGCCCGGTGTCCCCTCTGCTCGTCTCTCCTTGCCAAGCAGTGCTGCCAGGGGACCAGCCACCACACCAAGGATCAGAGACCCCTGTGCCCACTGACCCACACCTCGGGGGTCTTCCTCAAAGTGGGTAATTGAGACGGGGTTGCTTTGGGAACTGCATTGAGGTCTTTGGGCAGTCGTTAATCCAACCCAACACCCATACATCCCAGAGGAGCTGTTCCCCATTCCAGAGAATCCCCAACAGCGATGGCACGGGCAGCTTTCCTCCGTAGGGTCCTCTGCTCCCCTCCCAGCCCCTCGCTACCCCAAAACGCCAGGGAGGAGCAGTCTTTTCCTCTTGCCTGACGTACTCAGATGTGAATAACCAAGAAAGCTTTAGGAGCTATTGAAATGCCCAGAAAGAGTCTGCATCCAGACACCGGTGGGTCCTGTGGAACTTCTGCCATCGTGTCATGGTTAGGAGCTGCTGGTTCCTGGGGACAACGCTGCACTGGGATGCAAGCCCAGCCAGGAGGAATCCGGACAAAGGATTCCAAGAGCTGTCACCTACACGGGGTGGGGGGGAAATGCAAGTGCTGAGCCAGCTGTGGGAGGAACCGGCACCAAACACACTTAGGATGGGATACACCAGGCTCGTGCAGAAAGTCACCACCTGGCTGGATGCTGCAGTTGCAGCTGGAGGTGATGAACTTTCCAGCCTTGTCAGTTCAGAAAGTCAACAGAATAGCAAGGACAGCAACCACTGCCAGCCACAGCGCCAGCAGAGATTAGACTCTGCAAAAAGCACTGGGAGGTGAACGAATGTCCTGCAGATTCAAAGCAGGGGACTGCTCCAAGGCAGAGAAGTCTAAGGAGGGAGATGCCTCTGGCAAGCTGGAGCATGCTCCTGGAGACCATAGATGGATCAGATGGACCGCCAGGTCTGATCCAGCTCTTCCTGTGGGACATGAGAGACTCTCAGAGTAGCTAGAGCAGACCTGAACCATCGACTCTCTAATGCAAACCCCAAAGCTCAGGTCTTCAGCAGGTGTTGGGGCAGCATGACCCAAACAGTAAATGGAGCTCGGGCACGGTCTCAGCCCAACGATTCTCAGAAAGACATTTTCCATCTCTGTTCCTACCTAAGATAAGCAGTGAGAAGATGTTTCCATTCCCCCGCGCCCAGGGCTGGGAGCGAAAGGGGCAGATCAACACACCACTGGGGTCTTGACAACCCCAGCACACTTCAAACCCCAACATCCTCCACCTCCCGGCTCTGCCCGGGCTGAGTCGGGGCTCTCGGCTCCCGCCCGGTGCGGTGCCTCCAGCCACCTCCACATCAGCTCCTGCACAATCTGCCGGCAGAAGCATCGCCCCCTCCCACAGCCGCGGTGCGCTCTGCAGCGAGGAGTGACTCTCCCTCCAGATGGCTGTAAAGGTTAACAAGGAATTTATTCAGAGTTACATACAAATCAGATTGTCTTTTTTTTTTTTTTTCCGAGAGGGAACAAAAACAACCACATAATTTCAAGCCCACACAGGCAGCGCAGCCTTCCAAGGTGGCTCAGTTGCTATAGACGACCACAGGCAGCCGAGCTGTCACGCTGAGCCCCGCGGCTTCGCGGGGACCCGCCGTGAGTCAGGGGACGGGGGTGAGCTGCGCTTCCGTCCCCCTGCTTGGCGCCCGGCTCCAGCCGGGCTCCTCGCCTACCTCCCGGGATGTACCGGGGAGAGGGATGAGCTGGCTGCCCAGGCTGCCTTCCCACGGCACTGGGAGGAGCTGCACTTCTCCAGGGTGATGTCCAGCCCCATCTGGCCATGGCCAGTGGAGAAAGGTGGCCCATGGTGGCACTTAAACGGATGGGGTGCTGAAAAATGGAAGGATGGGAGATGTGGGGCAGAACCTGAAATCTGATGGTGTTTTTGCCATCACCAGCGGACGCTCAGCTTGGTGCTGCTCTGTCCCTGCTGCTCTGCTCCATTTCCCCCCCGACACCTTTCCTTCACACCACGTGGGAACCCCACAGCTTGTGGCCAAGCCAGTCCCCACCAAAACTCATCATCCTACCTGCAAAACCTCACCCATGGCCAGCCAAGGGGCGTGCCCACCACCCCACTAGCCAATGGCTTGCACATCACCTCTTAGGGACCAGGACCACCAAACCTCTTCGGTTTAGTCTGCGAATCACTCAGCGCACCTCTGGCCTCCACATGGAAAAGGGTAGATGCAGAGATACCTGATTTTTTGGAACCCTTCAAGGCTTACACTAGCAGAGCACCTGGTCTGTGATGTTGCAGAGGTTCGTAGCAGATGGGAACTGCTGTGAATGTGGAATGAAGACAGATGTTTGTGCGTGAAATCTCCAGGAGAAACGTCACACGAGAGCTACGAGAACTGCCTGTATCAATCACCTGAGGACACCACAGCAGCGACGACACTGGGAACCCCCGAGGACTGGTTTGCACCGAGACCGGGCTGCGGACAGCGAAGACGAGCAGCCTGCTCCAGCACCGGATCTCCCTGGGGACGGCACTACAGCAGCTCTTGGGGGAGGCACCCCGGTGGCAACGGGATGAACATGGGCTTTCCCGGCAGTGATGGACCATCTGCATTTTGGGCGGCGATCTCCCAGGTCCCCGGGGGCTGCAACATGAATTTCAGATGCAGATTGAGTCCTTTACCAGCCTGATAAGCCTCCCCCAAAACTCTGATACAACAAATTTTGACAAGTTCTGGATAGAATTGGGGTCACGTACAGAAAGGTCACCAAGGACGTTAACTATTCGTGCAAAAAAATGTTGCACTTGAGTGAGATCAACGCAGCAATAAAGGATCACGGGACACGCTGACAGGTGTCAATCATTTCCTACAGCTTTGCTCCCAGCGGACACAATGCAAGGACTTGGCCAGATGTACAAAACCTCCCCATTTTTTGTCCAGGGTGGCTCCCTTGGCCCTGCTGAAGGGGGCTACTGGAGCAGCGACATGTCCCTTCTCATTTTACGTGGATGGAAATGCGGAGGGCACAGCAGCTTGATTTGGGGGGAGGAAGGGGAAGAACGTTTCTCCCTCCCCTCCCAGAGAAAAGGAGATTTATTACCAGGTTCCTGGTGATTCCTCTGGGCGTACAGTGGGGATAAAGGTGAACAGAGAGGGTTGATTTTAGTTTGCAGAAGGAAAGCGCGCACTCTCACCTCTGCGGGGGCTTGAAGCATCATCTGATATTTTTAAGAGTAGTTCAGGGCAGGTTGCGTCCTGCCCTTTTTGCTACACAGCCTTATTGATGAAATACAGCCGGTGCCGCGCCTGGGCTACCTGGACGGAAAATGCTTCTCTGGCCCTCCCGGAGGGATGCCAATATAGGAAACAAACGGGCTCATCCCACCCCGGACACCACTACTCTGCAGCGTAAGCCCTGCGAGTTCGAGGCAGACCCCCAAAATAGCCTTAAAATGTTCACCTGGACATTTTTAAGCTGTTTAATAGAACCAGGATCACATCTTTTCATGTCATCGCTGGTCGTTAAATCTGACAGTCGAACGGAGAAGAGGAGGGGAAGAGCTGAAGGAGAAGCTGTAGTTGGAGATTATCAGTAAGAAGAAGCAGAGCACACTCCACGTTAGGAATGTGCTTATAAAATGTGTTCCTCGGCTGTACATTTGCAACATGTGTGTCTTCTTTTTTAGCACTGATGTGCAGCATAATCCAAAATCTGGCACTGTGGGTTTTTTCCCCCCAAGCCTGTCCTGTTACCCAAATTGCTTTGGCTCAAAACATTAGTTCCCTTGGGCATCTGTTATCCGCAGACCTCGCCATGCCAACTGAATGGCTTCCAGGAGCTCTGATGTCTCTCTTTTTATTTTATTTTTTTTAATACTGTGAATCACTTTACTCCATCCACCTTCTGGAACAATTCTCCGGAGGGTATTGATTCTGCCAAGTATCTGCTCATGCAGGAAAACCACAGCTATTCCTCCACTGGAAGTTTTCACTTCTTATGGCCATTAAAGTCCCTTCAATCCTATTTCCCGATAAATCTTGGGGGCAATGTATCAAAACAAGTTGTCCCTGCAGATATCTGTGGCTTGGATTGCCTGGAGCCAATCCCTACTGCTCCCAGATGTTTGATGCCCACCGGCACTGCAAGCAGCCGCAGTGGCTCTTCCCTCTTGTTCCCCACCATGGCTCATGGTTTTCCCATGGCTTTCCCCAAAATTTATCCTAGACCCTACGTGGAGAGTCACTGGAACAGGAGAGGAAAGGACTGGGGAGTGAAATGACAGCTTTTGTTGATGGTCCCAAATTATTTAGGATATTAAGGACAAGGGCTGACTGTGAGGAATTGCAGAAGGACTTTGTGATGAGTGACTGGCCAAGAAAATGACAGGAGAAATTCAGCGTGGATAAATAGCGGGGCATGTGGGAGAAACCATTCCCAACTGCAGAAATACAATGATGGGCTCTGAGCTGACTATTAACTTTCAGGAACAAGATCTCGGGGTTATAATAGATAGTTCTCCGAAAACATCAGCTTGTTGCTCAGCAGAGATTGGAGTAAAAAAAAAAAAGGCGTCTTGAATGTTAGGGATTACTCAGAGGAGAACAGAGAGCAAAACAGAGAAAAAATCACGCTGCCACTCTATAAATCCCCGGTGCACCCACACACTGAATGCCGTGCAGGTGAAAAGGGACGTAATGGAGCTGAGCAAGCTCTGGAGAAAGGTGGGAAGGGTGATTAAACATGCTGAACGGCTTTTGTGCGGGGAATGAGGACGCAGGTGGGGAACTCCGAGGCTGGAGCTCCACCACGGCCTTCCACCCGCGATGACAAGGCTTTCCCACCCACGAGGAGACAGGCGGTGGCCACGGCTCAGCCCCTGACTCAGCGGCTCCTCATCAGAGGGTGATTCAAGCCCACCTGGGTGCTTCCCCTGGGTTTCCAGTTGGTATTTCTGCCGCCCCCTCCTCTTGCCACGGAGGAGCCGACGGCCACCACGCACACGGCACCGCGCTCCACGGGCACCGCGTGTCCCCCGCGCTGGGCAGGCAGCGTGGGCGCCGGGGAAGAGGAATCGGAGCGGCTTGGCAAAAGAGCAAGGGACGCATGCCAAAAAAAATAAAATAAAAATAAAGGAGGAAGATCTAGCTTCACCTTCTGTTCTTGTAATTCTTCTGTGCTGGCAAATCTGGTGGGAGGAGGAAAAGGAAAAAAGGCAGAAAATCCAGCCCGCTGATGGAGGCAGGATTACTGCGCTGGAAAGGAAAGAAAAAGCAAGAGAGTTTGGAGCTGAACCCATCCACCATCATTTGAAATGCTCAAGTCCATATTCTGCCTCCCAATTCTCGGGTACGGCAGGGGCTGGGGAAAGTCTTAATCTGGGGATAAGACCTAACACCAAACACCTTCTGGCACTGGGAATTGGGGCAATGGATGGCTGAGAAGAGAGGGAGGGATGCAGAAAAAGAGAAGGACAAGAGCAAGGAAACGCTTGTGCAAAGCAAACACTTGTGCAAAGCGGCTCTAAGGAGGACAGGGACGTGTAGGATGCACCTGGGGACTCCTCACCAGCCGCGGTGGCACGGGTGAGGAGCATCGCCCACATCCCTGCCGCTGGGGCCATCATTCTCCATCCGGATGGCACAAATGGCATCAGGCCGGCTCCTGCGTGCGCAGCGCCTTGCACCGCTCCTGCCAGCGCGCTGGTGACCCGCCGCGGAGCAGCTGCCCGGGGGAGTGCATGAACAGGAGCACAATCACCGCCGTTGCGGCAGACGGAGCAAGGCGGGAGCGAGGAGCGGATTCGGGCCAGCGAGATGTTAACAAAACTGCAGCTCCTGCTAACGGTTATCCGCAACTGGCCGGCTCCCCTGCGTGACGTTGTCTCTGCCCTTCTACCTGGAGAGCTGGCGCGCTTTTTGCAGACAGGCTCTGATGTCTAAATACAGCCGCTCCCGACCGTTTCCGCATTATCAGTGAACGCAGGTTCGCTTTGCAAAGGGAAAAAAGAAATTGAGCGTAAACGTGTATATAAGCAAACAGCTCAACCCGGCGTTTTTGCAGGATTCGCCTTATCTGCCGCTGGCAGGCTGGTGCGTGGCCACCGGGAAGGAGCGCTGGGGCGCGGGAACCGGCGGCCTCCGCAGAGTGAGGCTCCCCTTCTGCGGGGTGCGACACCACGAACGAGACCATCCTCACCTTGACAGCTTGCGCGTGAGGAGAAAAAGCAGGAAAAAAAAAAAGAGCGGCGGGAATGGAGAGACATGTCCAAGAACACACGCCGACGGGTGGCACGGACAGTCCCAGCCGGTGCGCCGCTGTTTCCTGCCCTTCGAGTGATGCATCCCCTGAGGTCCTCCTCTCTCAGCTCCGGCACTCCTCAGGTCCTCCAGACAAGGACAGAACAAGCTCGGTGGGGAAGAGCGGATGATATTTGCAGCTCTTGAGGACTGGGAATAACGTATCTCTTCATTTGGTATGCGTGGTTTGGCTTGGGATATTTATTGCTGGGGCGACTGTCTGCTCCCAGCACGGCGCTCGTCCGTTCGCGGGGCAGCAGGCACCGCGCGGAGCGGGAGGAGGAGGGCTGCTTGCTCTGCCCTTTGCCGGGACATCTTCATCTCTTCATCCCTTCCCATCATTTCCTCCTTGGGTCTCCTCCAGCATCCCTGGTGCTGCCGAGGAGGAATCGCGGCTCACAAGAAATTACATGGAAATAAGTTCGTCCCCATATAAATTATTAATTTTAATCACATGGAGAAATAATAGATTCCGCCGCACACTGGCCTTCGCCCATCAGACAGAGTGTCCTTGCAGAAGCAATGACTAGATTCACCCTCCTTGGAGATATTAGCGGAATTTAGCCGTGTTCTGGAGCAGGGAAGGAATTTCCACCCATTACTGGATATACCTAACTTTTTGCCAAGAAAAGTTTATTGTGCTTGGAGTGAATTATTTCCCCTTGGTCTCCTCCTGCCAAAGTCCTGCCCTGAAATCAAGGAAGCTGCCTTCAGGAGAGGATGTGACTTGAGAGAAAGTCTTTCCATTTTGCGTCGTTGTTTCAGATTGGTGCACACGTGAGCTTTACGGAGAAAACCAGTGAGCAAAATCTCACATCAGCGCAGCCGATGGTCCCGCTCCTGCCCGATCCGTGGGGACTACACGAGGGTGCCGTGAGATACCGCGCTCCTGGTGCGAGTTTGGGGACGAGCTGTCCTCGAGCGGAATTTGACGGAAGTGGGATGCAAATCAGGCACATTGATGAAGGCAAAGTACTTCGTGGCGGTACGGCTCGCTCAGGTCGGACCAACCTTCCGGCGAGAGGGCGACAGGTATTTGCGGCTTGAACCAAACCCGCCAGGTCAGCACCAGACAAGAGGCAGCTCTCTCCAGTTCGTGCCTGGAGTGCGGATGGAGGGAGGAAGCATGAGCCTACTCAGCGTGACCGGACCAAACCCCAAACCCAGACGTCCTCTTCCGAGCCACCGTGCCCTGCGGCCACGCTTCCCATTGCTGCTTCTCCTGCAGCAGACGGGGACCCACCACCACCTCCTCTCCCTCTCCTTTTGCAAAGCTTCCTTAATCGCCGGGGCTGCAAGGGGTCCTTTTACAGAACCTCTTCAATTTGCTCTTCCGTTTCCCCGTACATCATTTTTTTTTGTTTCTCCGTGGTTTCACAGGGATGTATGTGGGATTATGAATAAGGCATTGTGAGCTGCACTGAATGTGTTATTTAATGAACTGTATGAAATATTAAACCATGCCTGATACGAAGCATGGTGAATTCTGTAAGAAATAATATATTACACTTGGGGAGGACTGAAGATAATCAAATCTAATGAATGAATTTGGAATCAGGACACACAGAGCTTAGAGAAGTTAAGTTTTGTTCATTGTGAGCCTGAATTATATGTGACAACCGTTCAAGGCAGGTTCTTCCACCCCATGTTTTCTCCTGTTGTGAAAGACATTATTGTATTTTTCTATTTAACATAAATCTATTTTTCGGAAGGCTGCTTCCACCCGAATGGCATCGGCAGATCCCATTAATCACGGCGCTCTCAATCACTCAGAATTATTTAGAGCCCCTTTTGTGTGGCTCTGGCTCTTTCCTCATTTCTGATTAATCTTAAACTAAACCAACTAAATAAATAAAACTGCAAGGATCCAAAGAGCATCCCTGTGAAGATCTTATTTAAGCGAGACACACGTTGACAGCTTAGGAGCTGATCCTGTGCAGGCTGGGAAATTTCTGCTCCTGGAGGTTTCAGGAGGAGGAAGGAGATTTTTTGGTCCAAAGCGGGAGGTTCCACTTGGAAAGGAGCTGAAGCCTTGATGTCGGCAAGTCTCAGCCTTCTCCGTTTTGAGATCCTGGGCATAGCCCTTCACATTTGGTCCTCAGCCTCTTCCACATCTACAACTGACATCTGATGGGCCACGGTGGCCACCTGCCACAGGGTGGCTTGTGCCATCCACGTGCTACAGCCAACTGCAAGGATGGGGCGTGGAGATGGGTCTACTTTTGGGCTCTACTCCGGGTTTCCACGCCAGGGCTGGATGCCAAGCTGAGCCAACCTACTCAAGCAATGTGAGAGAACACTGCTGCTCTGGCTTTTCCATACCTCTCTGTTTCCCAGGTGATGATTGCTATGGCAATGCCACCCCCTGCCACCCGCCAGGAGCCAGCTACGCCCCGGCAAAGCCAGACCTCCAAGTGCTTCTCCAGCAAAACCCCAGGAAATCACCATCTGGATGCCTGCACGTGCAAAGGTGCTGCTGTTTCTCCAGCTAGAGCCGCGATGGTGAAAAGGTGGCGGATTTTAAAAGCCCATAATTTTGGGACACCTATGGGCTGCACACCAAGCGCACTGGAAGGAGCGTCAAAACTCCTACCTGATACCTCCTGGCAGAGGCGTATCTGGAGTTGGAGAGAACTGGCAATGGTCGTTTAATTCCCAGTGTCATGGCCAGGGTATGCTGCAGTAAGCAAGATGAATATAGCGTTCGCGTGTTAGAGAGTCTTTCCTTGACAGAAATCCCAGGATGCTTGGTGAAGCATGCCAGCGGCGCACATCCACGCGTTAACCCCAGCCCTACATCTTTATATTAGTGAGTGATGTATTTTTATTGCTGTTATTCACATCCATATTCGGGCCTTAGAAATACCACGTGCATGAGTCACAGACGCCAAGGCCTCCCTTCTGCGCGAGGTACACGGCACCCCGCTGCACGGGGGGGTGCTGCGCGCCCCTGCAGAGCTGCCCAAGGCGCCGGCTCAGCCTCGCCACGCACCACAGGTTAAACTCTGTACTTGCCAGGTTTGGGGAATTAGGGCTAAAACAAAGACAGGGTGGCGGGCAAAACCACAGGGATTGCTTTAAACGCGCATCGCGGGGCCGATCTCTGACGAAGGGTGGCTGCTCTGCCGCCTCTCCGAGGCTGCGACGTCCCTCCGCGGTTCGGCTGACTTTGGTTCTAGCTAATAAACGAATTGATTCAGCCCGGCTATGCGGAGTCCTGAGTTATTTCAATATTGAACCTCAGCTGTAATTAATTCAGTCAATACAGTCAACACGAACCACAGGCAACGCAGGGATGGCAGCGTCGCGCCGGGCAGCTCGAGTGCCCCGCACCCGGGCCGAGCCCAGCGCCCAGGTGGGATAAACATCCCAGGAATACTTAGCTGGGACACCAGGGACTCCTGTCTACCTGAAAAACATCCATAGGGCCCCAAAGGAACCAGCACAGATCATCTTCACCTGAGACACCCACGCAGCCCAGGTCGAGAAACAAATACCTGCTTCATTTGGAGTAGTAATTTTAGAGTTTGGAGGCAAAATTATTTTAAATGCAAGAGCTTGATAGCCCTGAAATTGGGGAAAAGTGCTCTCGTGGGGACCCCACCCAGCCGTACGCCGATTGCCGTGCTTTGTCCCGCCGGGCACGGGGAGGTGTCCCAGGCTGCCTGCGGCCAGGGTACGAGGCCACGCCGGGCACCCAGGAGGTGAATGAGTGTCTGTCACGTTTAGAATACAACTCCTGAGCCAGGAGACTGAGTTTTCTGGAGCCTTGTGGACTCCTGGGTGACGGGGGCTGTGGAGTGACGGTGTCACGCCTTGTTCGGAGCAGCCCAGCGAGGAAGCCAGGGAGGAGGAAGGACTTTTTTTACTGGGAGACATAAAGGCTGCTAATAAATAATAGAGGGCAGTGTTATTACTTTTTTATCTTAGGAAGTCAGACCAGCTTATGAAACCCAGACTGGAGCAGAATGCTAATCGGCGAGACTTGGCAGGATGAAGTTATCGCTCCTGACCCGCACAAGAGTTAACTTGAGCTGAAAGGAGAGGAGCCTCCCTTCCCTGGCATTTGCTTTGCACGGAGCCTGTCTCTCCAAATGACTCTGCTCCTACCCTGGAGCACGCCCAGCTGATGGGCAGAGCCTCCTCCCAGTTCCTTCCTCGATTATCTTATCGCTCCCCTGAGAAATGCCGAGGACACATGGCGAGCCTTGAGAGGCCGGGGACGCTGGCTGGGGCTGAGCGCGGCACACGTGCGAAGCGAGACGCGGTCCTTATCCCGCAGCGTGAAACCACCATGGGAACGGTCAGCAGCCAGCAACTGGGGACCCACCAGCCTGATATTCAACTGATGCTCCATCTCTTTGCCCTCCCTATCAAAGAGGATGGATGGTTTGTTGAGGGCAAGGACGGTGCACGCTGTTGCTGGAGGTGGTGACACCTGCCCGGAGAGCCGCGCTTTCCGCAGGCCCAGGCTGGGGGGCCAGCTCCGGGAGAGCCTCAACATCTCTGGCAAGTGCCACGCGCTCCAGCTGCTTTAGCTTTCTTCGACGGCGAGGAGCAGACAGGTCAACGGAGGAAGAGTAACAGGGTGGCCGCGAGGAAAGGCAGCGCAGTTCCGCAGGGAGGGGCAAGCAGGGCTGGGAAGCAGAAAGCAAGCCAACGACGAGCTGTCTGGGATGAGGATGTTTCCAAGTTTGCTTTTCCAAAGGTGAAACACCAGCTCGCTTGCCAAAGCTCTCAAGTGCTTTGCTGACCACGTGCGAAGCTGCGGGTTACAGCGCGTCGCTGGGCCCAGCACTGTGACGTCAGGGGCCCGGGGGTGTTCTGCTCAGAGTTCGGGCAGCGGAACAGCAGCAAAGCGCACACCTGTGCCCTGCCTTCAGCGCCGCTGTTACTTCTCAGGCTCCCGTGCAGGATACGACCCCCCAGCTCACACGCCTCTCATCGCGCCAGCTGATTTCAGATAATTCCCCGAGACTTGTTTTTGATAAACTGCTATTTAAGCGTGCTATTTACAGATGGTGGAAGGTGCTATATCAGGAATCTGCGGAGAGCAAAACATTCTGTTTATTCGCAAGGGAGGCACGTCTGATCCTCGGCAGTGTCACCTTCACTGCCGTGCCGGCGCTGGCTGCGGGGACGGCCCTTTTCATGGCGGGACCGGCCTCACTCCGCACGCTCGGAGACGTGGCACGAGCTGTTTTCACTTTTTTCTCCCCACTGGTGCAAAAGGGGGCTGAGTGATGCTGACAGAGGCGAGATGGCGTACGGGCTTCCAACGTCACCGCGGCCAGCCCAGGGGACTGGTACCCACGCCACAGCGCTGGCCTCGTGGTCCTGTCTGCGGCAGCCCATCTTCACAAAATCCTTTCCCTGCGCGTGCCCGAGGGATTCCGCGGGCTCCCGGCGCTGATGCTCGCCGCTCTCTCCCCTGCGGCACAACTGATGGCAGCTGCGGGGAGCCCTGTCTGTCTGCCCAGAGGAATTACAGCGAGAGTATCGAAGCGCTGTCATCCTCTGAATGATTTTGCCTCCTTCCTCTGAAAGCAGGGCGCACACAAGGCGGCAGGGCTATTTTTCTAATTATTAGATTTTACTGGAAATCGATAAGCAAATAAGATGATTTTTTGGTCCTAATACCTCCATAGCTCTTCTCGCAGGGCCCAGGCACAGCCCCCTCTGAGGCTCTTGCAGCGGTGCGATGGATAGCCCACATCTAACCCTGCCCCGGACCTTTGCTGGCAGGTGGGGTTGGATTAAGCCATGAGTACAAGATGGGGTTAACCATGGTGAGGATGAAGCCCAAGGTAATTATCCCCTAAATTCTGCAGGATTTGGGGATGTTGGCTTCCCTACAAGCCCTGCTGCCTCCTCAGAAGGACACGCGTGCATCTCTCGCTCTGAGAGCCGCCTGAATTGCCTCTTAATTTGAGCCCTGTCAACACAAGAGCTAAATGAAGAGCCATTTTCTGTTTGAAGAAGTGCTACAAGAGAGCGGTAGGCCCTTCTCAGCCTGCGGAGCCAGGCGGCTCGTTAGCGGGGCCGGTGCGCTTCGCCACCATTGCAGCTCTGCCGGCGAGCTGCCGCATCCACCGGCTACCGCCCCGCACCGCCGGCACGTCCCAGCACCGCGCCGGGGAGAGGGGATGAAGGGCAATTCCCACTCCTCCGTCAGGTTTTGTTAAGCATTAGACTTCCTGGAGATCTAAGTATCTAAGACCATTCTTCATCTTACTGTAAAGAAATTCCAGAAATTCTCAATATATATTAGAATATATATAAAAATACATATTAATGCTGCAAGGGGCTCTGTTTCGAAAGCCTAGCTTATCTCTTTGCTGAAGCAGTAGAAGAAAACAGTAAACCAGAAGTAATTAAGGAAGGAGGCAAGCCATGAGCAGCGCTCGGCACAGCAAAACCCACGCGAAGGCGCTGGCTCCGCTGTTGCAGTCCCCTGGGGCTCGCTCCCGCTCACCCCGGCTACCCGGGGAATGCCAAGTCCTTGGATGAGGAACACGGTTTACAGACCTTGTAGGGAAGGGGAAAAAAAAAAAATAGGCTGGGATGATTTAAACAAACCTGGAGTGAATAAATTAGTGGGGGAGCGGAAACGAGTAGATGGAATTACACGGGAGCGTTACATAAAAGCAGCTGACGTCTGACTCTTGCAATTAATTCAGATTGGGCTGAGCCTGGGCTGGGGGGAAGAATAGCTGGTGGGCGGCAGCGAAAGCGAGAAATAAGCAGTTGTGTACCGAGCTGGGGGTGCGTAGCCATGGTCCCTGCTAGGGCTGGGTTTAACGAACAGTCTTGTTCAGGACCTGTAAGAGTACATCAGTGAAACCCCCCGGTTTTAGAGGCAGCTGGGGGGGCTGGAGAAATAGAGGGGGCACAGGCAGAGCGGGGACATGGGGAGGGAGGCTTGCTTGCACCTCTCTGCTGGCTCCTTGGCAGCCTTTCCTCCGTTTCCCCTAAATCCGGAACCGGGATCGCCTGAGGGTGACCTCAGGATTTGGCTGGCAAGGCCACAGGGACCCTGGGCTGGAAGAGACCCCCTGGGCCACCACGACCATCCCTGCTCTTGCAGCCCTGGCATCCCACAGGCATCATCTGTGTCAGCGGCTCAGCTTCTCCTGGCGGGAAGCGGTCCAGCGAGCCATGCCTTGCCGTGCCGCCAGCTGCCAGCCATGCACGTGGGGCATGGAGATACAGGGACAGGGAGGTGACCCTCAACGGCATCTCCTATAACCCGGACGAGGGGACCGGTGCAGTGATTGCCTGTGAGAGGCCATTATGTGTCGCAGCTCGGAGCCAAGCGCAGCGACAAAACCTGCCTCAGCCCCTGGGCACCGACACCCGCGATGGCATTGCTACGCGTGGTCTCTGGGCTTTAGGAAAGAGGCTGAAGGGCAGAGCAGCACCCTCCCGCCAGAAAAAGCATCCCCTCGGATCTCAGGCAGGCAGGGGCTCCCGGTCCCCAGCAGCCCCTCGGGGTTTGCCGTCACGCGACTCCCTGTTCTTCCAAAGCCACTTGATTCGCGGGCATGCGACAGCTCCCGCCGGTGTCAAACCTAATGCCGCCAATCCTATCGGCTTCCCTTCAACCCGCCTGAAGCATCCCGTTTAATCCCCATCTCCGGCCCTTCAAGCGCTCTAACCTTTAGATGGCTCCTGCTCCACGCAGCACACCCGGGCGTAAAACCTGCCCGTTCCCGTGAGCTGGAGACGGAAACAGGCATATGATAATGCCAACGACCAAGAAGCTTTGTGCAGGGACAGCTGAATTTGGGGCGAACCCAAAGCTTGTGAGCAGGAGCCCCATGGGCTCAGCCAGCCTTTGGGCTGGTGCTTCAGCCCGGCTTTGAATTCAGGACAGCGTTCCTGCGTTCTAACACGTTGAATAAATCTTCTCCTGCAGTCTTTATATTTGATAATCTGAGGTCTGTGGGAGTCTCTACTTCATAATCCATAAATCTTGTGACCCTCTGGAAGCCTGACAACTATTTCATGCTCAGATGGCTCCTTGCTCATCTTCGTGCAAGAAGAGCGTGTCCTGACTGGCACAGGAGTAGCTCGTATTTCCATCATGCCGAGGGGACGATTAAACGCCTTCAGCCAAGAACAAGGCAACTTCAGCGGGGTTTGTACTTTGGGGACTGGGAAGGAGGACAGAGAAAGCCACGGAGCTCATGCCAGAGCATGGGCTCTCCAAGCCTCTTGCGCCCCTTCTCAACCTGTGATGCCACCGGGGGAAACGGGATGGGGAAACTGAGGCACGGCTGGACCCGGCTGCTCTCCTTGACCAGTTCTTGGAGTGCCTGGCGTGCCTCAACGCCCGCTCCTGGCGCTGTTACCTGGCAGAACCCCGGTGCTCTCACTGCCCGGCACTACCCAACAGGCTACGGAACGCTGCCCGGCCTCGGCGCAGGGGCTTGGAGCGCTGCCCAGGCAGGATGGTTCGGCAGCAAAGGCAGGTTTTGCTCTGCGAGTACAAAGCTCCCGGCTGCAAATAAAACCCACTAATCGAAAAATGGTACAAAGGGAGCGAGGCTCTCGGGGCCAGGCTGGAAGTGAGAGCTTTAAATCGGAGGATAAAACAGTTGCCGTAGCCGCTGGTCAGCCCGTATTTCACCATTTCAAGTTGCAGGAAAGAGGAAACATTTTTTTCACAGTTTCATGCTATCATCGCTAAACCTCACGTACGTAAAGAGCCAGCGTCTTTTACATCCTCGTGGGCTTTTCAGTCAGTTGCATGTTTTTAATACGCTCCCTTCCCCGCTTCCCCTGCTCGTGATGCTAACGCGCGCGCTTCCCCACGTTCCGGAGTCAGGCACGCTGCCACCGAGGTGCCTGGGCACCGACGCCCATCAGACGCGGTGGAAATTCAGCATTTAAAGCGAAATTATGGCTCTGGGTCCCCTTTTACTTCTGATTTCCTGATGTTAACCTGGGTATTTCTCATTCGGGGATGTTGCCAGCCCAAGGCGCTTCGTCAAGTCATAGCCCGAGAGGAGAGATGGGCATTTCCCTGGGGTGCAGAGAAACCTCAGGACGCAATTCGGAAACAACCGGGAACGCTTTGGTTGCGCCCAACGCTCTGCAAACATGACCCGTGCAGTCAGCAGCGCAGGACCAGGAGATTAAAAAATAGATCATATTTCAGTATTTCCACAATTTTCACGCCAGTCCCTTGAATCCTGGGGACAGATTCAGGGTTTTGAACCCTGTCCCTCTTCATGCCACTCTTGATAAACCCTGATAAGCCTCCCGGCACTGCCCAGACTCCTGGAAGTAGACATGAACGCGTCCCAAATTCCACAACCCCAAACCTCACGCCGGCTCTGCATGCACACGCAAAGGCACCAGGAATCAAAGGAGGGGAACACCAGTAACACAGTGCTACAGGAATTAAAGGAGAGACCTGGCCACCAGCCACGCCGTAATACAGAGGATCTTGTCGCTACCTGGTTTTTTATTTTCCATGTCAAACCCCTGGCTAGCGGCAGCGGGCCTGATTAGCTCCGAAATGTCAGCCGCAAGCCCCCGCGAGCATGCAGCCGCTTGCTGGCCTCCAGCCCTCGCTTTTTCGGCTGCGAGGCTCTAATGAGGACATCAGCAGTGCTCTTTATTAAAACAAATGGCGGCAGGCAGCGCGCCGCTGCCCAGCCCACGCTGCGCTGGCTGCTGAGCAAACGGTGACCCCCAGCCCCGGCAGAGAGCGGGGCCAGGGCGGTGGGGGCTCCAGCGGGAGCTCTCCGTCTGCAACCACCCTCGTGAAGACGCAGGATTGCTCTGCAGATCAATCCCTCCCTCCCTCCCCTTTTGTCCCACCTGCCAGCCCTTCTCTTAAATTCTATTGACTTTGGTATTTCACCTCATTTCCTCTCTCTTAAGTTTAGTCTGAGGGGCCCTCCGAGGGCTCTTGGGTGTCTACAAGCAACTGGAATCTCTTTTTTTAGAGATATCTAAAGTGCTGGAGATGGAGATAAGACTCCATAGCACTTACGGTTCCTCCTTTCTCCATCTACCTCCTCCGTCCGGACCTTCCCAACCTTCTTCCCAGCCTCCATCCAGATCTTCCCAACCTCCATCCAGACCCTCCAACCTCCTTCCCCAGAGGTCAAAGTTTGTCCAAGGACTTCAGAGTTGACCATTGGCCTTGGAGGAGCTGTTTCCCCGGGAAGATGAAGCATCGCGTTGGCTCCATACATACGTCTGGTAGAACGATGAAATATTATCAAAGATTAGATTTATCAGTCCGGACAGATTGGCCTCGTTCTCTGCGCCTATAAAAGCTCTGAGTGATGCCATCCATCAACGGGCGGACGGCATCGGCTCTGACTGAGGACCAGGCAATTTTGCATTGCGGGGGCCAAGTGCCAATACCTTAAGTAATCCCAGGTTTCATTAAAGAGGCAGCTGGAGGAGAGCATCGCTTTGAATTATTTTTTATTTTAAGTCAGCTGCAGGACACTTACAAGTTACTGTGGAACTGATGGTGGGTGACACGTTAAAATTAATTATGGCCATAATTAGGAATATTCAGGAAGAAAACCACAGGAAAAATTGTCCACGGAAGGATATTTTCTATAGTCATATTTTAAAATGAAGCAAAAATTTGCAACTGCTTTATTAATTTAAATAATAAGATATGGCTTTTTCTTGCATAGCTTCAGAGGGTTTCTAATGGAGGGGATCTGCTAGATGAGGCATTTCAGAGGAAATCAAATAGTCTCATAAGTAAATGAGTTTTCTTTTTTCAGGGCATAACTGTATTCATTCTTACAATATTCACAGAGCATCACATTACAGAGGGAAAGAGTCAGGAGGAGCCTCCAGGCTGCTCCTGCATCCTACGGACAAACATTTCTCCAAGCCGCCGGCTCGTAGGTGGCTGCACAGCCCGGCCCTTGGTTTAATGGCCGTGTTAATTGAGAGACGGAGCCGCCAGCAGCTTCAGCATGAGTTACTCTGCTCTAACTTTGAAACACTCTGGGGTGAGGAGGACACTGGCAGTCCATTTCCCCAGAAACCTTGTCCTGTATGTCCAGCCACCAGCTGGGATCAAAGGCATCACGCCCGCTCATGGCAGAGCACGGTGCAGTCGGTGCTCACGGCCCAGACGGAACAAAATGGGTACAAACAGAGCCCAGTTATCTTCTGCCCCGAGCTACAGAGATTATGTCACTACTTGAACTGGTTTATGGGTTCTTTGTACTGGTGAGGTACCACAAACACCCACCCTGGGAGCACCTTTATGGGGACACAAAGCAGGAAAATTAGACCTTTGGGGTGATTTGAAAGCACCGGCACTACAATAAACCCAAAAGGTGGCTCAGGCACCCAAGGGATCTTCCTTTAACCAACTACTGTCTTGGTCCAAAGCACGCAAAGCCCATACGACCCTTTCCAAAGGTTCAGCGGGTTTTGGACCCCGACACCAAGAACTCCAGGTATGCACGTATCATGAGTCCGCTAGCCCAAGGATAGAGGTCTTGAGGATGCACCATGTGAAGGAAAGCCCAGATTGTCCTCCTGCACATCCTGGCGTGGCTGTGGTTTCCAGATCCAGCTCCCTCCACGCCACTGCACTGAGCTGGGCAGGTCTCTGCCCCGTGCCCCCTCACTCCTCAGCAGGGCAGGGATGCGCCCGCTGCTGCCCCAAGCACCTGAGGAGAATTACGAACACAAAGATGGCAAACTACAGCTCCTGGGGGATCCACGCCAAAAGGTTAAGGAATTTATTTGGATATTTCACTGGTGGATTTTCAACAGAAAGAGCCTGCTTTCCTATTCTGCACCTTCCTCCAGTCAACAGCCCAATTTCCTCCTGACAAAGAAATTCATTAGGAAACTTTCAAGCCGGTCCCAACCACGGCAGCGAGTTGAAATTGCTCAAACCCTCTCTAGAAAACCTCCTTACAATACATCCATCTCCGACTCCCTTTGCATCCCCCGGTAACTGCCTCAAACCAGTAATGACCTATGAGCCACCCGCCTGCTTAGTCCGGCTCCAGCGCTCCCCGTAGCTGTCACGGCAGAAATATATTCTCACAGATTTATTTCCAAGCAGTATTTTTGGACTGAGGTGGTTTCTTTCAGCCACCTTCTTTCATGCGATAATTGTAGGAGAACTGGTGAAGCTTCAAAAACCTTTTCCAGTTTATTGCTCTTCCCTTGCGAAGCGGGCAGGCGTAGGAAAGGAGGGGGTCGAGCAGAGAGAATCTGCTGCTGTGGGGCCTTGGGTGACGTGCTGGACCCATCAGCACATGGAAAAGCAGCGGGAGATCCAGCGTGGCCACGAGGATGAGGAGGGATAACCGGCCACGCTCAAACCGTCGTCCCCAAAGGATCGCGCAGGGGCTCATTAGCCGCAGAAGAAAGGGCTAATTTTAGATTGGGTGGCAATTAAAAAGCATTGTATTATCCTTCCTGCGCTAAAACAGGCTGTCAAAATCTTTGGGTAAAACAGCAGCTAAACGAGGGGCTGACGGAGAGTTACAATAAGGAAAGACAATGGCATCATTACATTGGGATTTATCTTCCCGAGACAGGATTGTCCTCATTATTCAGGAGCGGTGTACCCAAAAGCTGCTAATAAGGCTCCCTCCCAGGATGGAGATAAATCCCAAGCCTTTTGAAGACTTTTGAATGGAAATGCTCTGCTGCATTCAAAGTGCCCTTTGATTTGAGCACACGCGTCGCTCCTGCCAGCGCCGCCGGTCCTGCCGGAAGTTAAATGGGCTTTGGGGACTCCACGGTCCAGGCCAGTTGGGACCAACGTCTTGCTGGGATGAGGGGGCCGGGCTCCTACATTGGATGGATGTTTGGATCAGCTCGGGAGGGAGGTGGGGAGTCCCACCCGCATGGGACTTGGCCACCTGAACTGCCACAGCTGCAGTGGCCGTGGTGAGGATCCTTGCGAAGAACCAGATCATCTCCACGTGACCTGGAGGCTCTTGATTTGGGGCAGAACCAGGGTGTTTGGCAAGCCATCTTCTGAAATGCAACGATGAAGAAAATGGGAGGAATCCAAGCAGGGGAAGACAAGTTTGTAGGACAACATCAAACTGGTCGGTGTGCCCTCATCCTCCCCGCCAAGGGGGTGGGAGGCTGGGGATGGCAGCTCAGCTCTTCTATGCTTTGTAGCATAATTAAATCGCATCGACCAGAAAAACTCCTTCCCATTCATCACACAGAAAAATCCATGCTTCAAAAGTAAGTAGGATACTTCCTTTTTTAACGTTATAAAATAACAGGGTAAGCGTTGTATTCAATCCATAGATGGGAGGTGCTGTGTTGCTTCAACCACTGTGTTTTAGCCTGCTCAAAAAAAAAAAATCCTGATAAAAGCCTTCGGTGTCAATACAGATTTGGAAAGGCAGGTCAGTTCAGCTGTCAGCAGCAAGGTGGAAAACATGGCTTTTTCTTTCCACGTTTAAAAGGGCTCAGGGGGTGCAAACAGCACGGGGCTGGCTCCTGCCAGCGCTGACGTTGCCCCTGGCCCCAACACCATCCTGCTTTTCTCCACCTTCCAACGGGCTGGGCTGTAGCTCAGCCGCTCCTCCTCGCCGAAAGGATGCGGTGCCTGCTTTCCAAGCTCCTGGTGGAAACCCAATTCCTTCAATGGCACCAGAGGCGCCAAATCCTGATGCGAGGCACAGCCCGTTTCACCCACGTAGGTCTGCTGCCCGTGGGAGCTCCTGTTACAGGAAAGCTGGAGCAGGAGGGGACCCCATAAATGTCTTTAAGAGGCTGAGAAAGCACAGAAGACTTGTTGTGAGGGATGGAGAACTTGCAGGACAGGCGCATCCTGCCCTGCCGCCAGGAAGGCAAACCCAGAGCACACGCAGGGTGGGGAACACCAGCAGATCTCTCTCATCTTCCTGAGGTCAGGGTAATTTTTAATAAGAAAAAAATACATTTACTGAGGGCTTCAGGATGGCTGCAGTGAGGGATCCGCGGGAGGCACGCGAGTGAGGCAGGGGAGGTGAAGTAGAGGCTGATATCGATGAGATTGTTTTCACCGACGGAGCCTTTGCAGAGAGCAGTGCTGCCCATGCAGCCCCACGCCAGGGAAGATGTTTCTCTTGTGGCAGCTGGACTTGGGGCATTTTCCTGGGCTTTGAGAGTCCAGAGTGCAGCAGATTTGATTATAAAACCCCCTGAGACCAGCATCCCTGCTTCTTCCTCCCACGGCAAACCATGGCCGTCACACTGCAAGCGCTGGGCGCCACGTCCCCACGTCAGCTCATGGAGATCTCGCAGCTCCTCCGGGCTCAGCATCACCCAACACCATGCTCATCCAGTAACGAAACCCCGTGGTTAATTTATCCGACTCTGCCTCGGGACTTCCCTGGAGCAGCGCGGGAGCACGCAGCCTCCAGACTCAGCGGGACGCTGCTCACTCCTCTGAGCCATGCGACACGGCGTGCTCTCCTCCAGACTGTTTATCTTAGCAAAACCATTTAATCCTCGCCCGTTTCTATTTCACCGTTCAGGAATGGAAACCTTTTAAATAAATATTTAATGGCTCCTATCGGGCGCTGGGATGATAATGGGGCTGGAAGGCACACAGAGCCATGTACCCACAGGTAAAGCCTGCAGCAAAATGAGGTCTCTTGTTTTATTGTTCCCGATATTATAAAGATTGACTCTGCTATTAGAGCTTCCTGGAGGATTTCTCTGGGATAAAATCTCCAACTAGCAGAATTTAATCAGTTACTAATGAAAAATAGATTTCAGATGGCAGCAGCTTTTAAATAGGTGTAACTTTCTTCCTGAAAACACAGCATCCGCTCTGCTAATAAACCATCCTGCAGCCGCGACCTGCCCAAACCCACCCTACGTGCAGCGGGCACGGCCTCCCCCGTTACCGGCCCCGAGGGGCTGCGAGCGCTCTGGTCCATCACTCCATTCCCTACAGACAGCGCAGAGCAGAGCAAATTAGCAAGGAACTAATTAATAGCAGTCTGACGCTATGGGGCCTTTAGTTATAGCATGCTTGGACAAGAGAAAAGCCTTGTTTAAGGGCAGAAGGAGTGAGGTTGGGTTTTGTTGGGGGTGGGTTTGCTCCATCCTCGGCTCTGGGATTTGAGGGGCACAGCCCCTCACCTTCCCCCACCCCCAGAGAGAGAGGTTTTGTGCTTGGTGGGATTCAAAAAGCACAACCCCAGAAAACAACGTTGGGAAGGGAAGGGAAGGGAAGGAGGAGAGCTTCAACCGCATCAGGAAGGGAAGGAGGAGAGCTTCAACCGCGTCGAGGAGCAGATTGAGCCTGGCAGAACGAGCGGCCCCGGCCACGCCAGATGCTCCCGCGGGCTGGGAAGCATTTTAGCTGCTGGGCTGTGAAGGCAGCAGCTTGGAGCCGACGGCCCTGGCAGCCTCCCGCGAGGAGGAGAGGCTCCATCTGCACCCGGGACGGCCCCAGGCCCCACGTGGCAGCAGCTGAGCCGTGCGAGGGTGGGGGGCTCGCTGTCGGCCTCCCCTCCTCCTGGCTTTCTCCACTCCATCCCTGGCCTGGCCAAGGAAGTTCAGCTATTACACAGTGTCAGGAGATGAATTACATGAAATTATAATTATATTACCCTTGCCTGCTCTGGGCAAAATGCAAAAGGTCATCTTCCCTCCCCTCGCTGCCCGATCTTTAATGCGTTAGGCCACTTATAGACACTGCCGTGACATTTACATCAGGGCCAGAGAGACGCTGCGCCCGCACTTGCACGTTCTCCCTCTTCCGAAGGACTTGAGTTGGCAGGGGACAGCCAGAGCCCCTCTGCTTTCGGAGCCAGGGTTTGCTGGAGGCTTGTGTGCCCTTTCCTAGATCAGGGGAACTGCAGGGCTTTTGGAGTGGGTGACCCCAGCACACAGCAGCTCTCATCTCCCAGCTTGGAAGCTGCTGTGGCTTCAGGAGCAGCCATGCCTGGGTGGGTGCAAGGCACTGCGGGCGAGGCCGGTTCGCGCACAGAACACGGGGCTATGCACTCCGGAGATCTCTGCAGAGGCTTTCACCCCCCCTTCACCCTCCCAAGATATATCCCTGAGGAAAGCCACATGGGTGAGAGACTTTAGGTACCATTCAAAGACAGATAGGAGCTGACGCTAAGGTTGCCGACCTCTCTCTCGATACGAGATGCGGCACCGACCACCTAAGGCGGGTTTTGCCGAGCACGCGGAGCCTCAAGCCAGCGCTGGAGGTTGCTCCAGGTATGCCCGTGAGGTATCCCACATGAACCACGACATCGTGGGTTTGGGGGTAGAGGTCCCCCCGGGGTGCAGCACACCCGTGCCGCAGCGAGTGCAGGGCTGGGGTCCCTCGGGGGGTGACGCCGCTCCCGGGCGCGCAGCCCGCTCCCCCTCTGCTAAGGTGAGAAGCCAATTTCCTGCTTTTCACAGCAATTTTCTTCAACTCCAATGGCTACAAGCTGCGCTGCTGATTGTAAATAAACACAAGGGGAGCTTGGCCCAAAATAGAACGCAGAGAAGCCTCCCCAGTTCAATAAGCTGTAATAAGCACTCGCAGGCAGAGAAACTGTAATTTGCAGGGCCAGCTCGCCCCGCGGGATGCAGGCTCGCCCGGCTCTGGCTGGCTTCCCTTCATCGCAGTCCGGCAAGGACGGGGAAAGGGGGTCCAGCCCCAGCTGAGCCCAGCCATGTCCCTGGGGGTCTCCTCTGCTACGTGTCCCTGCCCGAAGCTGAGGGCACACCCAATTTACAGCTCCCCACGCCAGAGAAGCTTACTGCCGGTTAAGAGTACAGGGATTTTCCAGAGCAGCCCACGGATTTGCGTGACACACCGTTTTAGAAATGATTGAGGCGGCGGGGGTGATTAGCCACGGGAACAGGTCACCGAGAGACCTGGGAGTCACCATCTCCTTATTGTCCATCAGGCCCAGTGTCCTTGGCGGCTGGGACCTGCTTTAGCCAAGCACGTGTTGAGCTACTGGTGCCTCCTGGATGAAGCTATGGGCTGTCACACAGTGAGTGCCCAAAGATCCAGAAAGCAGAGGTGCGTGATTCCCATGGACAAGGACAACAGCTCCCCTCCAAAGATCCCTTCCTAGAAAACCCTTTTTCTGTGGCTTGGAGATGCTTCCCAGCTCCAGGGCGCTGGAAGAGGCAATGCCACTCACCCAGCAGTAACAGGCAGGACCCAGGCGAGAGCTGGACCCCACTGGCACACACCACCTTCAAACTGACCTCGTTCCTCAGGGAAGAGATGGTTCCCAAGGGACACCTGGCCCTAGCAGATGGGAGGGATGCGTCATTCAGGCCACACTGCCTGATCCACAGGATGTCTCCCAGGGATGCCACCAGCAGGGAGGCATCAGTAGGGCATCCCCCCACCACAGCCTCTGGAGTGACAAATGCAAGCTGGGGAGCAACTTGCCTCTCACAGGCAGCCTCAGAGGTGAGCCACAGAGCTGGACATCCACCGTGATGCTCCACGCACAGCTTCGTGAGAGCACCTTGCCACCACAGTGCTTCATGAAAGCATCTCATTGGCCTCCCCCTCCATTCAGGGGAAATAAAATCCCTTTGTCTTCCGTGGTCCTTCCACGCTCCCAAGAGATTTTGCGGCCACATCAGCTTGGGACAAGTGAGGTGACCATGCCCTCTGGCCACCTCCACCACTGGCAGGAGGGTGCTAGCCCAGCATGGTGTTTTCAGCTGTTTGACTGTAGCGAGTTCCTTCGAGCTTGTGGTTTGCTCCTTTAATAACCTGTAATAGGTTTTTCTCCTCTCAGATAAGACCTCAGCAGCAGCGGTTTGCCATCTTATCAACAGTATCAGGCGTTCTCCTCTGCTGTAGGTACACAGAGATAAAGATTTCCGAGTCCTCTGAGCTATGATGTAGACCTTTCCACAATGGTAACTGGTGATATTTCCACTCAGTAATGTATTTATATCTCCCCATTGAGGTCAATAACAGAGGATCCCTTGAGCTGGGGAAAACGATGAGTGATGTCTAGTAATTACAGAGACCATAAGGCAACAGCGAATCTGATTTTGACATTAAAAATCACAACCAGCCCCTCCATTGCCCATTTTATTTGCTGGTTTGGATGGCGAGGTCCACCGCCGCGCGAGGAACAGATGTCTGCACACAGGGCACGTTCTGGGGTTGTTGGAATCTAAAGCAATTAGCTGCTTTTGCCTCTATCTGTTCTCTGGCACCGCGCCTGACCTTGCATACGATTCATCTTCCTCATCCGTGTTGGATGTTTGCAAGTCATCTCGCTTTGAGCAACGCGGGCCGCAGTGGGGATTGAAACGTCTGATATTGCCATCCTTCCCTTCTTCCCTACCGCCGAGGCAGCCGGAGCGCTTTCCGAAGGCATGGTTTATGGCTGCACACCGCAAACAAGCAGTGAGAGTGTACTCTGAAGATGAATTGCACAAAAACAACTCTCCAATGAGGCGCATTTTGCATTTCGAACACCATCGCTCCAAATGCACAGCTGTCTTTGCCAGAGGAGGCGATGGAAATATTTTTTCACTCCCATTTCATACAAATACCCTTGTTCGTATTTCAGTTTTAGCAATCCAACGCTTCTCCGCAGCAGTAAGACCTGAGCACCCAGGCTTCCCAAATCCAGGGTGGAGGAAGCCAGCAAGAGCTCCAGCAGATCTGCAGACAACGAGGCTTGAAAGCCAGCCAGGCTACTTGATTTCTGCCATTTCTTTGGAGATTTTGGAAAAGCAAAGCTTTATTTCCAAAGTCATCACTTAATTTCAGCTTTTCTGTGGTGTTTTTCATACTCTTCCCTAGAAGCCAGAGGAGATGTGACACTGCTTTTGGAATGATGCAGAATCACAGAAAATAGGGCTGGAAAGGACCTGAAGAGTTGGCCTTGCCTCAAGGTAGGGTCACTCTTTATTATTCTCAAGAGACATTTCTCCAAACACCTCTGATAGAAGCTCCATACCCTCCCCAGGCAGAACATCCCAGTGCTTAATTGTCATTACCATTACAAGATTAGAAATCTCCTTCTCTGCGACTGCAGCACTAATTCCCATCTTGAACCTCCGCAGGTTGAACAGAGAACCTTCCATCATTGAGCTCGTTAGGGAAAATACCAACTCCTGGTAGATCAAGGACAGATTCCTGCAGAAAGTCACTCAATCCATCCTTCCGTCTGACAGCAAATCATTGGCTTCTCTTGTCTGATTTCCAGCCATGCTTTGCACCTCTCCCACGGTGGTTTTAAGGAGACCTGCATACTGCCCTTGTTAAAAGGAATATTATGTGAAACACCCCAAAATCCTAGCAAAGCCAGGGCATCTGACATCTCTGCCTTCTTCTCAATCCAAAACATTTAGTTGCATCACACAGGAAATCAGATTGGCTTGACATATGTTTTTTCTTTTGGGAGGAATTCTTTTTTTTTTGGAACTTAGAAATGCTATTTTTCTGGTAACTGAGTTCAAACCAGTTAGGTTACAATGCTAATAACAATTCTCCACGGCTCCTCCTTTTACCCCTCTGTAAAAACAGATGTTACTTTTGCCTCTGCTAATCTCCTGCAGCATCATAACAGCCCTGAGACCACTTCTGCCGGTTCCTTGACCAAACAAGAATGAAGTTCTGGCTTTGGTCAGTTGGAAAATGCAACTGATCCTTATTACCCTCTATAATCCCTGCTGACTGCACAGCACATGACACCCTGAGCTGCCTGGTTTCATCCCCACCTGCTCACGCCACCCAACTTGCCATTGGGAACATGACCCAGCTTTTGGTCCTTGCTGCCCTTCCTCCTCTCCCAGAGGTCAGTGATGAGCTAGAGCTGGCCTGAGCTCCACTTCCCATCCTTCTCGTCCCTAAGGTTTGGGTGGTTCTGCTATTTGCCCACAACAAGACTTGCTTAGCCGTAAGACACACAGGCCAGCAGCCTCAAAATATGCGACCAGATTTAGTAACCACTCAGTTTTTCAGTAGGTCCCACATCTCCTTATTCTCTAGAGCTTGCGGCAAGCACACACATCCTCACACGTACAGCAAAACCATCTCCCTTTTCCTCTGTTTCTTCTTCCAAGACAAGTTGCTCCACGTTCTGACATCATCCCATGCCCGAGAATTATTTGGCCTCAGTCATGGGCTACCCAGCCACGCTGTTCAAGAGCTTTCTTGGAGATCTCCTTATATCTGTTTGGCTACTTCTTCAAAGTCTACAGAACTGGACTGGCATCGCTTCACCAGTCCTGCAGGTGAAAAGCTAAGCCACCGAGAGAAAAACTGGTTGGCCAAATCCAAGAGCGCAACCCCAGAGTTCTCATTTCTTTACACTCGCTGTCCTCAGGTGGTTAATGCCAGCTCAAGAGCACTGAACAAGGTCTCAACACATGGATTTTGGTTGGAACCTCCTCCTTCACTCCTTGCCAGGCAAGAAAACACCGCTAGATGAAAAAGTGCAGAATGTGTTCACAGCTCAGTTGCTGTGGTCTTTCTTCTGCCAAGCCAGTCACACCAACAAATCACTGTCAAATCTATCTTCCAGAGGCTGGTCACATTGACACGTGCAGCAGATATTAATTCCAAGCAGTTCATCATCCATTTCAGTCAGGAGAAATCACATATAGCGTTTGCTACAGGAGGTTCGTGGTTGTGATGGGCTTTTGCTTGATGAGTTTGGAATGGGTGCTCGCAGGACGGAGAGGGAGAAGGAAGAGCAGCTGAAGTCTGGGGGCTTTGTGCAGCTGCACCTGAAATCCAGCACAAGCTACCGCCGAAGCGCACTGTGCCGGGGACACAGACAGCTGGGACGGAGCGCTAGGATCGTGTGTTACAGCTGGCAACATTACAAACAACTAAAGGACAATTGTCCTGACATTTTTTTATGGCACATCTAGTTCTTTTTAATAAGCGTTTCTTTCATAATTGCATCTGTTCCCCAAAGGATTTATGGCGGATTAGGAATCCCAGGCGAACACAGGGAAGCAAACTGCAATTAATTATGCTCAACTTGCTCAAGGTGTGCTGTGGGTAGGCACACAGAGGCTAAAGATGGGGGGAAAAAAAAGGAAACTGGGCTGGTTTTTTGCAGCAATGAAGCTCCGAGTAGGTAGAATCCTTCAAAACTGCAGTCTTCCCACGCCCTTCGGATAACTGATGTGGCTTCCTGCCCTACGGCATCCGAGCACGGTCGGTTCACGTAGACCAGCCGAGTTCAATGGGACCACCCCCTGCTTAAAACCGAGCATCGGGGCGCTTGCTAGAGCTGGGGGGACACGGGGAAGCAGAGGGGCCGGTTGCCAAGGGGTAGCCTGCAAAGAGGGTCCCGTTGCACAATGGCGAGCACCGACCAGCGACCCCCACGGAGAGCAGCTGGCAGAACAGGCGCAGTTCGTTAGCGGCACAACCCCCGCGTCCACCTCTGCGAGCTGATCAATAAACCATTTTTCTACTCAACTGAGAGCCATTTGTCACCGACATGATGAAAAATACCCTGCTCATCAGGGGACGGTGCCCCCAGTCACCGACACACGGGCGGAGTGGACCAGGGTTTCTGAGGTGTCTAGCCCCGTCCATGGTGGCCTCATCCTCCTCCTCCCAGGCAGCACCCACTTCTCCCCCGTCCTTCCTGCACTACCAGGAATAGATGCCACAGGAATATTTTGATCAGGAAACACAGGGGATCCCCTCACCTTCAAGCTTAGCTGGGAGGAGGCCTCTCCACAGACACCTTGGTCTTCGGAGCCGTGAACCATCGCGCAATTACCACCACACTGAGAAGGAGCTATGAACCACCGCACAGTTACCATCACATTGAGGTCCATAAAAGCTTAGAGAGGCCTTCAGCCCACCCTGCAAAGTCCTCTTTGCTGGGACACCCGCCTGTGTCCTCCAGCAGCCCAGCACATCTGTGTGCGGATGGCAAAGCTCTAATTACAACTTCACGGTCATTAGTTGAAGAGCACATGCAGAAGATCTCCACTCTTTGGGGAGAGGGGTGCTAGTCCTCATGGCTCCCTTCTCTTGCAAAAAAATGGCACAGCTCATTCTAAAGCCGCTCTCATTTTGTTTTCCTGGCCTCTGCTTCTCAGTCACCTGCTGAGGCTGCTTTCTGTGCTCCTGGGTGTCACTCTTCCCGAGAAGAACACTCCATCCCACACGGCGTGTGATGGAACAGCGCATGAGAAGCAATGAGAGGGTTAAAGATGGAATCAGAGATTGAAAACCATTTGATCCAAGCAAGAACATTATTTTAGGATGGGGAATTTCTCCCTCTAATAAATATATATGGGAAGGAAAAACTGGTGCCAGTAGAATTACTCGTAACGTTATAAATGAAAATGGATTTGGGGATGCTAGGTTTCTGCACAGCAAGAAAGACTTTCAGACCATTAAAGCTAGAGACATTCATTGCTTTCCTTCCATACACACGGCGGAAAATGAGGATCCTCAGATCTGAGTGCTCCAGAAGGCTACACGGTGGTTTGTTCGACAGTTATGAAGGACATAGCTTTAAATTAGATGAAACGCAAGAAAATGATGACAAAATAGAGACTCTCACTCCCTGGCTGTTGCGTTTCACACGAGTTTGGCAGTGCTCAACTGGGGATGCTCGCAGGAGAGGCTGGGCTGCTTCGCACTCTTGGCGTACGGCTGGAAGCTGGTGCCCATGTCATACCCAAGTAATGAAGAAGTATGATGAGCATGACTGCAATTACTGCTAATTAACAACAACAACACTTACTATTAGCTAGATGCTGATCGCCCCGCTGATTTTCAAGCATGGAGAACCAGTGCTCATCACTGCTGAGAGTCCCAGGACATCACCAGGCACAGGTGCAGGTAGAAGAAGCCAAAAATACAGGTGAGAAATCCAAGGGAACACATTTAACCCCGGAAAGGTGGCCCTGGTCTGGGCAGGGCTGCCCGGTGTGCTGCGAGGCCGGCAGCCGCGGCACTGGAAGGATGGAGGACTGGATGCTGTTTTCAAGATCTGTCAAGCTGGACATTAAATTCCACTAGAAAGAGAAAACTACGAAAAAGAGCAAGGCAAACAGTTTGATTGAACCCAAGAGGCACATCCAACCTACAGAGCAGGGAAGGGGACAGTCATTCTGGAGACCATGCGCTGAAAACACTACGCAATAAAAATAATGTAAAAACTCCCCAGTTTCCGTGCAGCATCGAGTGTCAGTGAGCCGGGGACGCTCTGGGCCACCCGCAAGCGTCCGAGGAGGTGGACAGGAGTCACCCCCCAGACCGTGCAGTTACGTGATCAAGGCTGAGAAAGAAGAGATGCAGGAAAACCAAAGAGGGATGCAGGGCTCACGGCTTCGCAGGCAGGACCGGCCTGAAATCCTCTGAAGTGCTTCCCCAGATTAATGCTTTTTGAGCCTGACTACATCATTTAGAAAAGCACCCAATCTTAATTTTAAAATCACCGGTGAAAAAGAATCCATCACAGGCGTTGGCAAATTGTTCCAATTGCTGATCACCCGTCCCGTTACCCTGGATTTGTCTGGCTTCACCTTTCAACTGCCAGATCTTTGCATGCTAAATTGAAAAGCCCTCTGTCAACAATTTGCATCCTTTAACCTTCCCCCGGAGAGCCGCAGCCGCTGTAGCGTGAGGAATTTGCTCTAACCTTGAAACCGCCTGTGAAATTACGCACAAAAGCAGCTCAGGAAGAGAAGTTAAGAGGGGCAAGCAGGGGATTTGGGGTCTTGATGAAAAGACAAACACTGAAAATTGACGTGGAAAAAGGCTTTCTGAAAGAAACCTTTCCTTGCACCAGAGCGGTGGGCTCACGGACACAAAGGCTGGGGACACAACGTGGAAATCAATCTCAGACACGGCGCAGAGCTGTCCAGGTGTCCGATGGAGACGATGTCCCTCTTTTCCACCCCAAACCCTTGGGAAGGCCACCGGGAAACCAGCAGGTTTCAGAAACATTGAAAACAAGATGTGGTGCGAAAGCCCTGATGGAGGTGGTGACCCTGCCCGTGACACCCTGACAGGGACCCGCAGCCCCGGGCTGTGCCGCAGGAGATGGCCTTGCCAGGCCCCCTCCACCTGGGAACGAGACTGGTGCACAGCACAGCTGCAGAGGGGGACACATTGCTGTTTTCTCACGGCCGGTGGCATCGCCTCACGCACAGCTTGGCCAAAACTGGCTCTGGGTCCCTTCTTTGGTGCAACATGCTGGGTTGGACCCGGCAGGGAGGGATGAGGTGGCCTTCACCCTGCGCTGGTGGCTTCCCCAGCTCCCTGCCCAGGCGACATCAGGCCTGGGGCTACTGAGGTCCCCACCCTACCCTGCTTCTCCCTTGGTGGTGCCAGGAATTCACATCGAGGGAAGCCGCAAGACTCCAATTAGTGACCGCAGAGCCCAGCTGGGGCTGAGCGCAGAGCTCGGGTGCAAGGTAAACAGGTCAGGCAGTGCCCGGGAGGGGAGGGATGCTCTTTTGGTTCCCTTTTTTCAGTGGGGAATGAGATCTGACAGTCTGAACTCAAGGGCTTGAGAGCTCAGCTCCTGACTGGGGTGATTTGGGCTGAAAGCAGTTGAATGTGGAGGCAGTTACAGGTGTCATGAGCATCCTCAGTGCTCTGCAGCCTCCAGGGATGTCTGGAAGGCCCTATAAAGAGGGAAGGGGACAAGAGAAAGGCTTGGCCGTGGATTGCAACTGAGGGAGGGGAGGGTGGGCGCAGAGAGCAGAGCTGGGGTGCGTGCTGCATGACAAAAGGGCCCAGGGGGATGCCAGGGGCCCAGCGCCTTCGTTTAGGCTCCGATCACAAGTTTCCAGGCCTCCCTTCTCCCTGTTAGGCTGTCAGCGCTTGATGAAATCGCTCACCCAGGCGCGATCCCTCTGTCCTTGCGATCTCCCACCCTGCACTGATCCCCGCACAGAGCTCCCTGCTCCTGGTACCCCACTCCCCGCAGACCCCCCCATCTCCCCCTCACCACCAATTTGGGGATACGCTCTCCATGCGCGTGCCAGGGCAGATGTTGGCCCCAGGCAGTGACATTTTAAAGATGGCAAAGGCCTTGAGGCATGGATTTGGTGAAGCCGCAATCAGCTGCGAGTCCCTGCCAGGAGGGCTTGGTATAGATGCTCTCCTCCAGAACACCCTGCACACCTCAGGACCCCTAGAGCACTTCCAGCCAAGGTCTGCAACTCAAGAAAGGCTAGGGACATCCCGAGGGCAGGCGGGTTTGGGGACCAGCAGCACGCACCGTGCCCGAGGACGTATTTCAGCTGCTGCTGTGACTTGACGGGGGCAGGATGCTCAGGGACCCCAACGTGAGGTGCCAGGGAGGCACCGACTCGCTGGGTCCAACAGAGGGGGGCATGGTGGGCTGGCACGCGGTTGGGGATGAGGATGGAAGCCAAGCAGAGTGCTAGGAAGGAGGTTTTACAGTGCAAATCCTTCAGAGTGGCTACCAGAGGTGCAGGCTGGCAAGGTCCAGCCACGGGCTGATCCCTGCGGTGAGCTGCCAGTTCAGCCGCTGCACTGGGAGGGGTTGGTTTTGCTGCAGAAAACAATTTAACAAGAGACATCCGGGGGCACTGAGGGGGACGAGGCCGCCCAGGCAGCCCCGTGGCAGGTCCTGCCGCAGCCCCCCGCATCCCGCAGCACCTCCCGTGGGGCAGGCAGGAGGAGATGCTCTGCTCTGGGTATTGCCAGCCGCTTTACTCCAGCCTTCCCAAAGCTGCCCGCAGGCAAGAGGGTGCCCGTGTGGGACAGCACCCAGCAAATCCCGCTCTCTGGGGGCGCGATGCTCGCTCCCCGGCTGGCACACTCCACAATTACCCTTCGGGGGACTTCTGTGATGACATAGCTGGGGTTTATGCTACACTGAGTCATTGCCAACTTGGTTGTTAATTCATATTAGGGCCGATGTGAACACTGGCGTGATATTTTCCAGGATGATTTCAGTGTTTACCGCTGCCATGTTACCATGGCGATTAATGCAGTGCCATTCGATGTGATAGTCCTATTGAACACCTACACATGGGGCTGTTTCCACCAGGCAAGAGTTCCCCAAGCCCTTGGGAGCCTTTGCACAGCTCCCCCTGCCCATGCCACAGCTTCTCCCTGTACCCCATACTCAGCTGCATCCCCTCCTGCCCATCCCCTGCCCCCAGAAAGGACCATGGTGACCGCTGCAGGGACTTGTCCTATTTTGCCACACAGCGACTTGACATCCCCAGGGAGTTTCCCAAAATCCCTGGAGCAGACAGAGCCTGGCAAGAGGGTGAATGCAAGGGCAGAGCCAACCCTGTGTGCCAGTCCTCGCAGCTACAGGCTTGCACGGAGGGTGTAAGGAGGAGAGATACCCACAAGCCTTGGGCCAGCAGTGAGCACCACCCTCAGCCTACACTTTAGAAATCCAGCTTAACACTGTTAAACACCCTTCTATAACCTCGGCGTGGCCATGGCAAAGTGTAACCTGTGACTGTGGTTTAACCCCAGCCAGCAACTAAGCACCACGCACCCGCTCGCTCACTCTCTCCCACTCTCTCCCACTGGGATGGGAGAGAGAATCAGAAGAGTGAAAGTGGGAAAACTCGTGGGTTGAGATAAAGACAGTTCAATAGGTAAAGCAAGAGCTGTGCATGTAAGCAAAGCAAGGAATTCATTCACTCCTTCCCCTTGGCAGCAGGTGTTCAGCCATCTCCAGGAAAGCAGGGCTCCATCAGGCATAACGGTTACTTGGGAAAACAAACACCGTAACTCCAAATGTCCCCCCCTTCCTTCTTCCCTCAGCACACAATACCGTATGGTATGGAATATCCCTATGGTATGGGATGTCCCTCTGGTCAGCTGTCCCAGCTGTGTCCCCTCCCAACCTCTTGTGCACCCCCAGCCCACTCGCCGCTGGGGTAAGAGGCAGAAAAGGCCTTGACTGTGTAAGCACTTCTCAGCAGTGACTAAAACATCCCTGTTTTATCAACACTGTTTCCAGCACAAATCCCAAATACAGCTCTGTACTAGTTGCTATGAAGAAAATTAACTCTGTCCCAGCCAGACCCAGCACACCCGCCTGAATGATCCCTGGCACGGGCAGCGCTCCCACGGTGCTCGCTTGTACAACACGAAGTACCTTGCCATGTCGTACACGCAACATCTTTTACAATCGCTTTCCCCCAGCAGCCCTGATTCGGTATTTATGAGGCTAATGCTGCCGTTAGTCCCTGCTCCTGACACTGGGTGTTTCCTGGGGGATGCGGAGGCAGGAGGGGACCACATGTGGGATACCGGGCAGGATCGCCCCCGGTACAAGCCTGTGGGCATTTGTCAGCAAGAAGCTACATGGTTTCTGTGCAACCCGCAGGAGAAAGAGCTGAGGAGCCCAGGGTAGCTCCTCACCTCCCTTTCCCAGCCCAAACATTTGTGGCCATCAGCTCACAGGAGCAGCCCGAGGGAGTTGTCACCATGGGGGTCACCTACCCCAGCGTGGCTTGAACGCCTTGGGCAAACCGTGAGAGAAAGAGTCAGGAGGAGAAAAACCATTTTCTCTGCTGTCCCTTGACAGCAGCCTCTCCGTAAGCATCCACCAAGCGAGCACAGAGGGCATCATCCCCCGCTCCCCTCTTCAGCTCTCCACTCCTTGTTTTGAGCCCTGCCATCCCGGAGGGACAAAGGCCATCTCCTTCGCCTGCCCTGGCCAAGCCCTCGCGAGGTGAAACCCTCATCAGAGGGTGAGCTCCTTCTGCCAGGCCGTGGCCCGGCCCAGGGGCACAGCCCGCGCTGGGGTGGACGACCTCTGGCAAACCCCTCAGCCTCGTGAATCTGCATCCCAAGGAGGCATCTATTTCATCTCCAACTATTGGGTTTTTCTGACATATTTATGAGTCCTCTGTCTCATTAATCTGGCGAGTATGCATAAGGCTTTCCTTTCATGCTAGAATAGCTAAGGGCAAAAGCCTCTATCCATCTATTTGGTGCCAAGGAACCTTTCTCGAGAGTCAACAGGATGAAAGGTTTTCACCTTTTAAAATCCTTAATAGAGTTTTCCCAGCAATACGTCTTACATGTTTTAGGAAAAAGTCAACTTCCTCTTTATGGTACGCCTCGGGTTTATTTCTTTTATTACCTTGACAAGATAACACTCACCTCCTCCCTCAACGCCTGCCTTTCTTTCCCCAGCCCACATCACCCTCGCATGACATTCCAGCTGAATAGCGATCTGTCATGGCAACAGCCTGATGGGAGAATCTTTAAAATAAAAAAATCCAAACCAAAAAACACGCCGCAAAATGTCGCCTGGGTGGCTTGGTGCTCAGGTTGCCTTTGGTGGGATTGACCTGGATGCTCTCCCTGACGTCCCACGGGCTGGGGCCCACCGTGCTTTGCCAAAGTGCCAACACGGCTCCGAGTGTGCGGAGAAGCGGTGCGGGCAGCCTTCCTCCGGGAGCTGGACATGGGCAGAGTCAAGCCCGGGATGGCGAGCACTGGGCAGAGCCCAGTCTGGAGGAATGCTGGGTGTTTTACTGCTGGAAACAGCCCGCCCATCTGTAACTCTTCACGCCAGGCTGGCCGAGTGCTCCTTTCCAGGGCTCTATAAATAATAATAACCGCTGGGGCCTGGGCCGATTCCCCACGTGAGGGTCCTTTCCATTAGAGCACTCGCTAGTAATTGCTTTTAATTTACTTTTTCCAAGGGTGGTCTTCGCATTGTATCTGAATCAATATTGTAATTAAAACAGAAATATTTCAGAAAAGCCACAGAGCAGTAAAAACAGGGAAGCAATTACAGGAAACCTTCAAGCATTAGCACCAGAAAGGAAATAAAAGAATAAAAAGCTTTCAAGCTCCCATTTGAATCATTCACAAAAGCATTCCGGCGCAGCAAATGGCCTGCTAAAGCGTTCCCTCTGGTTGGGCCACCGAGTTTGTACTTCACGCTGCTTCGGTGTACGCTGGACTGCGGCGCGTCAGGATTATTTCCCCCGGGTTTCTGCCCTCGCTTTCTCACCCCAAGCGCTTGTCCGTGCACATGCGCAAAGATTTGGGCTCCTGCCTTCTCTTAGCCAAGATTCAGACCAAGCCCCATCACTTCCCTCGCATCGTTTGCCTAATTACCTCCCACCTCAGCCCCTGGACCAAGCCCAGGAGCCATCCCACCGTGGCTTCGCCACTCCCATCCCCTCACGGTCCGCTCGCACCCTGGCTTCGCAGCCAGCCTCACAATTCGAGGCACAACATCGTATTTCCCCTCCTGACACCGCGACTGCCCAAACAAAGGAGAGTGCCGCGCGGTGAAGCCCTACCAATTATCTGATCAAGCGAAAGAGAGGGAGCAAACGTGCAGGAAACAGATGGGGCCGATGATGGCTTGAGAAGTCAATCTGTTTGTCTACTAATTATTTAATGTGGGAAACTATTTCAATGCTTAACCCCCTTGGATCCCGGGAGCTGCGTTGCTGTTAAGTATGGGAGTCAGGCAAGGCGTTTCTCATCAGCACTTGCACCGGGAGCGCCGGATTAGCCAGCATTGAAGTTTGGAATAAAAAACGAACAGGAGTCAGACAGCTTATTCATCATCCTGAGGAAGATGTCAAGTTTGCAATCCCAGCCATCATCGTAATTGCCAGCGATACCCATCCGCAGATGCGCGTCCAGCAGCACCACGCCGCTGCCCGAGCGGTTGGCTCTGCCCACCCCTTCTCCTCGCCAAGGTCCCAGCTGGTGCGGGGTCCCACCTCGGCACAGAGGTATTGCTGGCTGCGGGGAGGACCCCAGCACCCCCCTGCCCCACGCGTGGGTGCTCATGGCCAACACACACATGGACAGGTATGGGTGGAACAGAGCTGTCTGCTCCACATGTGATGTTATCCAGCACATCTCGCAATCCCTCTCGAAGGGGACAGAGCTCTTGGGTTAAATAACAGAGCACGGTCTAGGATCAAGTGATAAGCAGGGCACGCTATAAATTAAAGCTGCTGCGTGTAAAGGACACGCGTGAGGTGCGATAGCTCAGGAGTGAAGCCGCGGTGATTGGAAGTGGGCCGTCTCCACAGCTCTGCCCTCGCCCTGCCTCCAGCTTTCAGCGCTATCGCCGCCCCCGAGTAAACGTTGCGTGGCTCTAACGGCACCCGCGAGGCAGGAGGGCAGCAGCCTCCGGAGATTCACAGACCCCTTCTTTCCCAGGCAGCACTAAGAAATATAAGGTTTCAATAAAACATGAAAAAAGGCTGGGAGTGAGCACGTTGGCTGACCCGCTTCGCATGGTGCTAATGGGGCAGAGCCATTAACAGCCCAGCCCCGGCTGACGAACGAAGCAGGATTGCAGGCACGGCTTCCCCAGCGCCCTACCACCCCGGGCACCCGCACCCAGCTCAGTCGCACTGACAGCGTTCGGCTCCTTGCACCATCCAGTCCCCTTCTCTGCTCCCTCTCCTTGGCCCGGGGCTCTCCCCACCCGTGATCCCCTCTAACAGGCACCAGTTTGGCCACGCACCCTTCCCCAGCGGCTCGCAGCCAAGAGAGCAGCATCGCTCTCTGAGCACACGCAAGCTCAAGCCGCATCCTTCCCTGCCGGGAGCTCAGCGGCAGCGCAGAAAGGGCTGCTTTTACGATGCCCTATAATTTTTGAGTGGCCTGGTGCTAACTCTTCCCCACAGCTTTATAGCTGCAGGGTCACGTAAATCTCCAGTGCGTTATTTATCATCCTGCCTGCGTTTCACCTCCTACGCGGAGAGCTTGGCAGGGCCAGACTCGGACACCCCGCTTGCATCCAGGGGAGAGGCTGGAAACCACCAAGGCTGCTGCAAACAGGGCTAGCTGGGAGTTCAGGGCAGGCAAACAGGGCTAGCTGGGAGTTCAGGGCAGGCACTCAGACACCCTGGGCGGTTCTCTCCCTCCGCTTGCCCTCGCTGAGCGGAGCTGCCGGCAGTGCCGTTAAAGCAGCTTGAGTTCCCAGACCACAGGCGAAGCTCCACGTCCTAGAGTCAGGTAGTGGCCAAATTGCACCTCACATTGAAAGGAAAAATGTTTCTCCTCTGCATACACAGGTCTGGTGCTTGAATCACCTGCCCAATTTGCATCTTCCCCATGTCCATGGGAGTGAAAACGTGTCAAAACCCAGCATCACCCTGCCATGAAACCAGAGCCAGGCACCAGCATCGCCTCCTCCCAAGAGCCAAGCCCTCCCTGGGTTGGGAGGGATGGATTAGGCTCCTTTTTGGCAACCTATATGAAACCATCAGTTCCCTTCTTTGTTTAATTATCTTTTCTTATAAAAACCACACGCTGGATTTAACAGTAGAAAAGGTCACCGTTATCTTTCCTCTGCTGTTAGGGGTCTCCCAAGCTGTTTATTGCATCACAATCTCAGCCCCCAGGCAGCTCAGGGACCAGGTCAGGGATGCCATGAGTGCATCAAAAGCATTTGGGCTGTCCTTGACCAAACACTGCCGGGGGCTCTGCTTACATATTTCACAAGCATTTGATCCCTAAAACTCCTAAAGACCACAAAGCAGCGTCCTGCCAGCCTGGGCGCAGGGGTGCATTTGCTAACTAGAGGGGTGAGACCCTCCCGACCGCTCTCAGCTGGTGCCCACCAGCAGGCTGGTGTGGAGGGATGCTGCAAGGAGGCTTTTTGCTCATTTCTTCCAATTTTAGCAGCTAAAGAAAAAAAAAAAAAAGCTTATTCCTCTGATTTACGACTCCCAGACTCCACAGGGTGCCCAGCAAGGCTTGCTGGAGAGAAAGGTTAGCACAAGCACATGGGGCCAGGCGAGGCCTCGGAAAGAGGCGCTGGGTGCCTTGTTCTGCCGTGGGTTTTGTCATTGAGGGCATCTCAGCTCGATGGGGTGAGGCAGTGAGGAGACAACCCCCACGCAGAGCAGCCACGCAGCCAGCACCATAGGTGTCCGTGCCATGGGGGTAACGAGGCACCCCAAGCATCGTGGAGATGCTGCAGAGCAGGAGGCTGTCCTGCAGCCACCTCTCCAGGGTGATACCCTCGGCTCATTGGCATTTTTGGGTTCAGTTGTGAGCTCCCAGGGAGCACCAAGCAACCTCAGCCTCCCCCCACCAGCAAAACACCTCTGGAGAGGGCACATTTTGGGTACCTTTCCTGCCCTCTCAGGCAGGATCTCTCCCAAAGGCAAGTGAACCAGAGAGGAGGGGCTTGTTCTTTTCTGCCTGTGCTTTTCTCTCGCTTCTCGGTGGCCAGGGATTCACGCCAGGGCCTGTCCTTCCTCTCTCCCTCCCTGGCTCTGGCTGTTCCTCTCTTCTGCTGCTTGGGAGAGGGCTACAGCCAAATCCCAACGGCTGGCTGGCGTCGGGGAGGTTCTTCCCTCAGCCCTCTCCCCCGCACGCTCCCTTGTCTCCTGTGAACCAGCAGCACAGGCTTCAGGCAGGTGAAAATTGATTTGCAATGAACTGGTGCCCTGCCAACGCCTGACTCATCCCTTCGCTCCGCATACATCCCCCTCCAGCCACAAACCGCTCATAAACCATCGTGCCGCCGCGCAGAGAGGGAGTGCTGCGAGGGAGCGAGGCAACCAGGATTTTTATAAAAGGGTTGGAGAAAATATGAACACAAACCCAAGCCGCGCAGCAGGATTGATGAGGAGTCGCAGCACGCAGCAGACGATACCGAGGATGTACACAGCAGAAGGCAGGCAGTGAAAGGTGAAAATTGGGAACCCAAACCCCCCCTAGCAAGAGAAGATGGTGGTTGGGGAGAGCAAGGTGCTCAACTCATCCAAGCAAAGAAGCCTGGTACATGGAAAGATGGAAAGCTGCAGCCATGGGGGATGGCGCACAGCTCGTGCTCCAGCTCCGTGTCCTTCTTAACCCAGGATCATGCCCCGTGTGCTCCGCATGGCCGATGTGCCAGGAACCACAGGGCTGACGGAGCCTGTCCCACAGGAGCCAGTCCCCAGGCACCGACTCGCCTCCGAGGGCAAGCAGCATCTGGGGCTGGAGCTGCCGTTAACAGCACCAACCTTCAGACCCAGCTCCTCCCACTGCTGGCCGCAATGGCTTCGCATCCCCATCGGATCCGACAGCACAGCTTTATTGCCGCTGATGGATGTGGGATTGCTGGAACTCGCCATGCTGCACCCCCAAGTTTATCCCAGACCTGAGAAACTGGAGTCAAAGCAGCCTCAGAGCCAGCACAGGGGCGCAAAAGCCACTGAAGATCTACACTATGAGCATCCCTCGGCCAGCGAGGGTAGGAACCAGCTCAGACAGAGCCCAGAAATCGGAGCGGCTGAGCCATAGGGATGGGAGGGAGAACAACAGAAACCAAATAACCCATTGTGGCACAGCTCCTCCAGCCTGCTCGGAGAATGGGGCAGCTCCCGTCCCCGCTCCCCGGCTCTCCATCAGTGCAGAGCTGCTACACTTCACACAAATCTTAGATAATCAAAGTCAAGCGAAAAATCTGACTCTGAACAGTTAATATACTCACACTGCTCTGAAAAAAAAAATATACAGTCCCTCAACAGGCCTATTCCAAAAAATAACTCAAGTTCTTTAGAAAGCAGGTCAGCAGCACTGAGTAATAAGTTCATTATAATCTAATAAAGTTCATTAGTCCTTGAAAAGTCTAAAATGCAAAAGCAGTATTGCCGACAAAATCACCCTCTGGCGGGATCATTTCTGGGTAGGAAAAAAAGGATTTGAGATAAAAGGAAATAAAAATAGGCAGCAAGAATTTGAAATAGGAGAAGACATTGCTGGGAGAATTGGAAACACCTAAAGTACATCCAGAGAGCTGCTCCTCGCCCGCAATAAAAGTGCTGGGCCGCGCAGATGAAAGGGAGAAGTGGCTATTAATAGCGGGGCAGCCGGGATGGCAGCTCGCCTGTACGCGGCTGCACCGCCGCTCCACAGAGAACAGCCAGAAAAAGAAAAATCCCCACACAAGTGATAATAAAAGCCCTTAATTCAATGTCAGCAGGGTCTGGGTTTGAAGGAAAAAAAGGTGATGGGTGATTTGGCTCCCAGCCGCTCAGGGACATCTGTATTCAGGTCCCCTGCACACATATCGCTCCTGCAAAGTCAACACGAAGAATGAAGGAAAGCAAATAAATACTGGGGAGCGTCCCGCCCCGCGCACCAGAGCCAGCAATCACCCCACGCACGCGTGTGCTCTAAAAAGTCCTCAGCGCGTGCACGCTCTCGTGGGATGGGGCCCACGGGTGTCAAAGCTGTGGGGCAGCACGGGTGCGGTGCAACAATAGATGAGGAGAGCGGCAAACGCGGGTCCCAGCCACAGGAGAAGCTGTGAGCATCACCTGGATGCGGCTACGGAATACACATTGCTTGCTGTCCTGCTTTTCCTGGATGCAAATTAAGTAGGGAAGAGGGAACTGGCTACAAACCTGATTTCTCACCCACCTCACCGTAAAGGGCAGGGGCAGGTAACCCACCGGGCCGGCTGCAGGAATAAATCCCCACTAATGAGCAGCGAGGAGAGCGCAGACAAGGGCCAACACGCAAACAAGACAGCCGGGAGGATGCGTCCTGTACTGCCGGGTTTGTGGCTGGTCCACTGGGATTTTGTACTGCGCAGAAAAATTACTGGTTTGTCCAAACTGTGCAGAGGCACCAAATTAGAGGTGGCCTTGGCAGCCAAATTAGGGAGCAATGCCATTCCCCTCAGAGATCGAGGGCTTTTGGTGCCGCGGATCCCACATGCACCTCCCTGGGTGGATGGAGCCTTGAGGGAGACGCCAGCGCCGCTGTCGCCCCACGGGGAGCAGGGGCAGGACAGACCAGGCAGCTGCCACCGCTCCTTCCCCTGCTCTGGTCTTTGTCCTTGGGGAAATGGGATCAGACACCAAGAAGAAGAACAGCAGCAATTTCTCCAGCACATATTGACCAATTTTTTCTCTTTCCACCCCCAAAAGACAGTTATTGCCATCCCCAACGCCATCCAGACAGTGGTCAAACAAGGTTATTAAAGCTCACTTTGCTTAAAAGGAGCAGGGGTAAAGGGGCGGTGGTAAAATAAATACTCAAGACTTCATATTTCAAGTCTGATTTTCCTTCTTTTTCTACATCTCCAGTGAAAGGCCACCACATTTTTTTCAATTAATTGTTTGTTGTTACAGTTTTTCACTGGATGCTTAACTTGACCCAGACTCATCCTTCACCTACTGCTGCAGCCGAGGGACACAAGATGCTCCCCAGCCCTGGGACAAAACAAAGGACCACGAAAGAAAGCTGCAGCTACAACAGCGAGCCTCAGACCCGCAGCCCTGCCATCAGAAAAACAAAAATAACACCCACGGGGCAGCAGCATCGCGACCCACAGCGGCCTCCCAGCTAGGATGGAGTGTTGTGAGGTGAGGAGCAGTGAGGTTCCCAGGAGCTGTAAGGTACAGTCAAATTTTGGGCCAAAACAGTTAATCTGAGCCTTTATAAATAAAAAATACAAATACACAACATTGGGAATTATTGAAAAGTTTGCCTGAATGCAAACAGTCTCACACGGTGTTATTGCCCACCAGGGATGCCGAGGCACGAAGAAAGCTCCAGCTTCTCCAGGTAGCGCTCGGGATGGAGAGGCGATTTACAGCCGGCACAAAGCGGGGAAAACTCCCCCCCGTACACAGCCCTGCGTGCTGCACGGCTCTGTGCATCACTCCGAGCCGCCCTCGCTGCGCACCGAAGGGCGGGGGAAACGGAAAGCCTACCACGTTTCCCTGACACCGCCCATCTCTTACACAGCTCCGATGCCACGTCACACCCACATCTGCGACGTCCACGCCGCGCTGGGAAGCCCAAGCGCTCTTACGGATCAAATCGACCCCCGACAGGTAGCGTCCTCTGGTTTGCTTTGCCAACGGGCTCGCGGCACAACGATTAGCTAAAGCACAGCGCCATGGGAACACAGACACTTCTGGTGGAGAAGATCCTTGCTGAAACCCTGGGGACAAGGGTGGGCAAGGAGCGATGTCCTCAGGCCAGCTCTGGACCCTGGGGCTCCAGCACTTCCTTATGGACACACCATGGTGGTTTTTGCAGGAAAACCTGCAAGTTTCTGCACAAAGCCGGCTGCAGAGGTGGGTTTGCTGGTGGCCCCTCCAAGGTTCTGCATCACTGGGCCCACCTGGGGTTTCAGCATCACAACATTAGAAACACCAACTCCGTTGCAGAGCTGCAGTGAAAAACTCCACAATATCATTACCAGACATCTTCAGCGAGCGTGTTTTTGTCGGGGCCACTTTGTTCTTGCTGGAGCCAGCACTGGTGATGTTCAGCGCTGTGGACACGGTATCAGGCTTGTTCCTCACCCCGGGGTAATTTGTCTCAATCAGCCACCAAGGAGAAAAATAAAGATCTGAAGGAAGAACACCACAATCTATTCAAACTACAGGAGAACATATCGGGAAAGAGCTGGAGGTAACGACCTTAAAGATTGATTCTCTTAACCAACATTGCGATGGGCCACAAATTAAAGCTAGAGGGATGGGGAAGAGGCTGCAATTAGAATATTGTGAAGCTGGGAAAATATGAAGCACCAGAAAAAAACTTCATTATAGAGTGTTTCGGATTCTGATTTCAGTGACACTGTGTAAATTCAAAATAATTCCAGAGGAACAAGCTGTGTTTCCTCCGAGGCACCCCAGTATCACTGACTGGCTCACAAAGCGTCTTCAGGACACAAGAGGGAAAGAATGCATTTCTGGGTTGTTTGCTGGAGTCTAGATTCATCACCAGTGGCCAGAAAAATTCCAAGATAAATGGTTTTCTGGTAGAAATTAGTGATTTGTCAAAACTGGGAAGTTCCATGGAGATTTTGATCAAGTGCAGCTGGAAACCAGGCAGCACTGGGTCTGCCCTTGAAACAGTTTCCCCAGGCTCCAAAGAGCCAGGGCAGAACTTCATGCCTCTCTAAGGAGAGAAGCATGGTGTTTTTCCAAGTCAGAAAAAAAATCTAAAATCCTGAAAAAAACCCTGAGGGCACAGATGCCTTCAGACACATCTACTCAGGGCAGCTCCCTATAGGAAGCACATCCAACGCATGACACAGCCTTTTGACAAGTGATGCACAATCCAGCTTAAAATTGCTCATCAAGTGATGCTGGGGGCAAGCACAGCCTATTCCAACCCAAATATAGCTCCAGACTGTACAAATCATCCAGAGTTCAAACAGAAGGACATCTAAGGGTCTGGGAGCAGGATCTGAGGAGGGGGAGATGGGAGAGACAGGCTCAGCATGAAACCCTCCTGCCTTTGAAGTCAACAGGAGTTCAGTCTTTGACTTCAGCAGCGCCAGGCTTTCACAGGTGCCTATAAACATCTGAAGCAGCTCTTCAGGGGAGCATGGCAACACTGGCTGGATCCTGGTTTCACCCCAGGGAGCTGGGCCCATGTCCAAGCTGGCTGAAGCAGCTCACGCATCAACATTGAATCACAGAATGGTTTGGGTTGGAAGGGACCTTCAAAGCCCACCTAAACCCCCCTGCAAGGAGCAGGGACATCTCCAACCAGATCAGGTTGCTCAGAGCCCCATCCAACCTGGCCTTGGATGTTTCCAGGGATGGGGCATCCACCACCTCTCTGGGCAACCTGGGCCAGTGTCCCACCACCGTCAGGGTAAAAAATTTCCTTATGTCCAATCTGAATCGGCCTCCCTCTTAAAACCAGCACCCCTCACGTAAGAGGTAAAGATGGACTGAGGTCAGAGCAGGGCTGGGGCACTAAGTGCTTTCAGACTGGACTGCCAGTGGGCAGCACAACATCTCATGGCCCGTGAGTAGGTGCACGCGCTGCTGCGGGGACACAGTGCCTTGACAGGCTGCCTGACCACGCTTGGAGACATGATTTCCAAGGCCAGGATGAGATGCACTCCCACCACAGCCAGTCTGCAGGTGGAATAGGTTTCTTTAAACTGGGCTTTGAGGAAGTACATGCTCCAACATCGCACCGATCCTTCAAACTGGAGAGGTTTGGCCAAGCCCGCACTCAGATCATTTGCTGGTCCAGCCATAACAGGTACGTGTGCAGCAGCACGGATCTCCATGTGACATTACGATACCGGCAGACACCCATACGCATCCAGAGTGGCAAAAACTGCTTCCAGCTGATGTCTGGGAGAGAACTGGCACAAGCCCTGCAACACAAGTACCTCCAGCTGGTGCGAGGTGAGCCGATGCCAGGAGGGCTCGCAGGTCTAGCGCTACCTTGTCTAGCACGGGCCACGCTTACACAGCAAGCAGGACAGATGTGGCACGTCACATCAGATTAGCCTGATGATAACGCGCTCCTAACATGCCTGCACGAGCAGCAACGTGCAATGAGACCGTGCGCAGGGCTCCCAGCAATGGGAACAACCCTAAAAATTGTCCCACTGCTGCCTGCTTGACAGTTAGCACAGTGGCAGGCGGCAGCAGCATTGAAATCGCGTATCTCCAGGAGATAATTGCTCTCCTGGAGCTGTTTTGTTTCCCAGCGCTGCGGATGCATCTCGCAGCCCCCCGGCTGATACAATCTTTTCCCAACACAGTTCCCAGGCACTGTGTATCCTTGCACTGGTATTCTTTCCCCTCAAACCTTGCCAATGCCAAGGGAGTTAAAATGATATAATCTTTCCATGGCTCTGCGATTCTGGATCATGGAAGAACAGACATTTACTGCTTGGACTGGTACTTCAACATGAAAGGAAAAAGTCCCACAACACTGAAATCCGGCCCCAGCCTTGCTCCCAGGACAAGGGGCAAACCAAGGCTTGCGGCACTATCAGGAGCGTTTCGTTTGGGCAGCGAGTCTCTCCTCACACAGCGCTGGATAAAGTAGTCCCTTGCTTTATAACTCCTGGCACACGGGCAGCACTTGGCCTCAGATACCCTTTTAAATTCCTCACACTCTTCGATTTTCTGCTCTCTGTGTTCAGGACCAAAATTGACTTCATGCATTATAACCCTCTGCTTTACGCTGCTGAGGAGCGCCTTCCTCAACTCCCGGCTCTACCTGGTTGGATTTATTTAAAATACTTCTTTCGATCTGGGCTTTTCAAAGAGTAATGCAAGTTTTTTCAAATACTAACACTGACTCGAGGCCAACGGTGCAATATTTGTGGCAGAGAGGTTGTTCTAGAGATGGTTCCTGCCATGGAAAGCAGGGCTTTGCTGACACTGGGTAAGAAAAACAGTGAGCACTGAAAGTAGGAGAGTGTGGGAGTTTGATTTGGAATCAGGAACGGTGTCAGCGCTCACGACTCTGCTGTCATTGCAGAATGACATCGCCTCTCTGACCAGCAAACACCAGCGGTGCTCCGGCCCCAGGCCACCCAAAAGGTCTCCTGCGCTTTGTGAGCCGGACCAGAGCCCGCTGGGCTTCCCACACACACAGGGTACAGATTTTCCAGGGGTGCAGAACGTCCCAGGGCACAATTCACATGCACACTGACCCACTGAGCCTGCATTGCGGCACCACTCCTGCGTGGGACGGGCGCTGGCTGCAAGGCTGCCAGTCCAACAGCCCCTGCGCTGCGTGGGACAGAGATAGAACACCCGTTTCTCAGCCAGGGTCCCCGCTCCAAATCGCTTCCTGAACCAACTGAACTCCAGTCTCCAGCCTGATGTTTTGGCAGATGCTTCCATGAAGAATTACTGACTCCCTCGGCTCCCCATCTCTCTGCAGCACAGCCTGGAGAGCCCCTCTCAGTGTAGGGAAGGTTCAGCCCAGGCCTGACCTGCTCACAGCCATCCAAGACACAGCTCAGGTCTCCAGGAACCCTTAAAAAAAACCACCCATGATACTTAAATCCAACATGCGTAGAGATGGCAGCCACATTGCTCTGATCTGTATCTGATCATGGGCTGGGAGCACCAAAGGAGGACACAGTATTGGCTGTGGCAACCAAGCACCCCAGCCACCACATCCACCTGCCACTCGGGTGGTGCTGGGTTCGCCATGGATGTGGATTTGGCTTTGGAGGCATGGACAGCATCACCAGGGCTCCCTCCACATGAGGGGCACAGTGTGTCCGCACCATGGATGCACACATGGTCACAAGGGTTATTAAACACTTGGCTCTGGAGTTTGTTTTCCCAGTAGAAAATGCCACACAAATATACTGACTTCCTGTAATCCCTACCAAATCCAACAGGACACAGCTTCCACCGTGCCATACTGGGGTGGTGCACACCAGAAGCAAACTCCGCAGCTCCTCCTGGGGAAGCTGGATGGGCGCAGGAAGGACACACAGGCCTGGTGTGCCATGAGAAAGGGGTGAAAGATAACTTGGCTACCGGAAAGGGTAGGGCGGAGCACTGGGATGGGTGCACAGCAATCAGATTTGTCTCGTGCTCGCCCCAGCACCATCCGCTCTGCAGGGCACTGACCCCGCTGCTTCGTGGAGGAGCGTCCTACCCCATGTCCCACCCTTCACCCCCTCACAGAGTCCAGCCAAGAGGTCCTAAGGGATGGCTCAGCATAGCTGCCTTTGAAAACACAACCCAAAGCAGGAACAGGAGGCAGATTTGTATTCCACACCTGTGCCAATGCGATAACCACCCCACAGCATGGAGATGGGACTACGGATCCCACCTGGCCTCATCCCAGCAGCCACTGCCTCGGCAAGCTCCAGGCTTGGGCTACTCACTGGCACATGAAGAGAGAGCTCACCAGCAGCCCGGAGCTCGATCACCCCACTCCAGGTAACAGGTTTTGCACAGGTGCCTTTTGCAGAGCTGACAAATGGAGCTCAGGTCAAGGGGATACAGGGCACCATCCGAGCCCTGGTGGTACCCACGTCACCTTGCCAAACCCTTTTGGACACAAGGGAAGGGCCAGATGAGCAGCTGTGAACACAGCAGGCATGCAATGAACCTGCTTCTGTCAAGCGTGGCACCTGGGGACAAGATTACAGAATCATTTCACTTGGCATTGTCTGGAGGTGAGCAGGGCCAGGCTCCTGCAAAGTCCCCGCAAACACCAGCGCTAGAGGCAGGACTTTCCAAAACACCCATGCCACACAGGGGCAAGCCCCTCAATTTTTCAAGACATCCCTAAACATTCTCCAGACCCCCAGCCCATGATCTGCAGGTCCATGAGCAATCACCTGGATGCGATTCCCAAGGCAGAGGAAATCCAGCCTCCTCCTGCCTCCCTGCACCAGGCCGTGCTCCAGCAAGGGCTGCCCTGTTCCCCGCGCAGAGCCTGCTCCATCCCCAGCCTCACCCTTCACCACCAGAATTATTTTCTCTATACCATGCACGTAGCAGCACGCAGCTTGGATCTCCAGACCTTCACCTGCAAGACGCACAGCCATGGGACAGACTGAGAAGTATCCGCTGGCCCCACACGGGCAGAAGCACCCAACAGCACATTTATATTTTTCTGGCCACCTTTCAGTCTGACTTCACTTCACTTTTTGATTTAAAGAGCGATTCACAGCTTCAAGCAGATATTTGAAGCAAACTGAGCACTGCTCTCAATGAAAAAAAAGAAATCCCAAAGCCTTCTCCTCTGGAAAAAGGACAGCTTTGCTTTTATTCAGTTGGAATGGCACTTTGGACTCACTTCTCCGTCGTGTTTTATGTTTTCCAGGCACCGCATAGGATTAGCTAGTTAATTAATACTTGGTATTATCCTCACAGATGGAGAGAGCTTCTAAGAACTCAAGGTAAAATATTTTAGCAATACAGATTCGTGCCAACCTAAATTTATACTCCTAAGCATAATGAGATTAGTAACAGGAAAAAACAAAATGAGAGTCATAAAATACAGATCCTTTTTATGCATGTACAGGTCTTTTTGCCTTTAGAAGTCCCATTCTCACCCTACACAGCAAGAAGAGGTTTGAACTCCTCTTTTGGTTTTTAACCCAAGCAGAGATGACCAGCCGGTGCCAAGGGCCTCTCGGGAGGCACGGAACGACTTCGTGAGGGACTGGTGACCTGCTGTGATGCTTGGCAGAGGGGCTGGGGCCAGGCACAGCCAGCCCCAAGATGCTTCAAGATGAAAAATCCACATTTGCATTGAAAACTGTAAAAATAAGGAATAAATTGAAAGCTGGATCCATCTCAGGTTGGCTTTGCTTTAGAGGGGCACAGAACAGATCCTCCATCGCTCCTTCCAGCCTCAGCTTTTCCATGCAAACTATTTTAAAAATCTCTCAAATATTTTATCAGGAAGAACCTTCAAAAAAAAAAAGCCTTTTTGTCAACTGTTGAATCTGAGCAGTAAGAGCATTTCACTTGGAAAATGCCACTGGGCTCTGCAGCTTCATACACTCCCAGCTCAAACCAAACCCAGCTGCAACTCGCTCCCAGTTTGGCTGCTCTTCCCCCAAATCCCACAGCCCTCTGCTTGGGCCATTCAGGAAGAGAAAACCCTGAGCAGTGAGACAGGTCTGAGTTTCATCTTTTATGTTTCATGCAAAGCTTGCCTAGAAAATCAAATACAACAGGGACGGCATGGCGCTGAGCAGGCCTAGGGTCCAGCCGAATCCCTAGAGATGTTTTTAGGGTGCACGCAGGCTGGGCTGTGGGGTTTTGCAGCATCAGGCACTCCTGTTTCCCAGCCTCCATCCCCCAGCACCCCGCGCTCAGACAGCCTCCGAATCACCAGCCTCCCAGCCCGGGACCCCCTACACCCGCAGAGCAGCCTGGAGCTCCCAGCACCAACCCGATCCTGCTCGGCACGCACGGCATCGCCCTTCCCAGCCACACAGGTCCCCGCGTCACCCTGCCCTTTCAGGCTCTATTTCTGGCTCCTGACATGCGCAACAGGATCGATAGCTGCTGTGTCAACATCCCCTCTTGTTTGATTTAGGGGGTCAGGGCTGATGGTTGGCGTGGGTGGAAGGAGTGGCACGTGTCCCACAGCATGGGAATGGCCAGCCCCAAGGACAACAGACCAGTGTCCCACCTGGAGTTAGGGTGAGTTTGTGTTGCTCCTGCTCCCTGATGTTACGGGAAGCAGCAGTTCTGGGCAGTCTGGTAAGAGGGAAAAAAAAAACAAATTCCAAGGGTTTGACTGGAGAATTAGGAATAACTGGGCAAGTGCAACAAAAAGCCTCCTCACTGGAGCACTGCTCTCCAGCTTGGGATGAGAGCAACACTGGAGCTGGCTCCTCTCCCTAATCTCCTACTCCTGCTACTTGGGGGGACAAGGAGCATCCCCAGAGCAGCCTGCGGGTCCCAGATTCTCCACAGGAGAAAGAAAGCAGCTCCTCCCTCAGCCAGGGGACCAGGATGCTGCTCCCCACTGAGGACAGCCTGGCCAGCTGGACACAGCCCTGGGTGTTCCCAGCAGAGAGTAGCTGCTCCTTTCATTCCAGGTGAAGGAAGATGGTCCTTCCAGCAGAAGCCTCCTGCAGCCTTCCCAGCTGTGCAGGATCATCATCTCAGTTACACCTCACAATAGCCCAGAGCATCCGCCTGGTTGGCTTTGTGTGGAGACAGCGGTAATTAGAACAAAGAGCCTGAGCTCTGCAGCAACGGGAAACTTCAGTGGGGAAGAGATCGCACTGGTAGGAAAAATCAATCCGCTGCAAAAAGGGAAAAGAAAAACCAAGCCACGCAGCCAGAGCCGCTTCAATAGGGCTAACAGCATGTTCAGCCAAATTAGGAGCCCCCAATTAGACAGCTCAGATTAAGCAAAGGCTGGCAGAAGATCTGCCTGGAGAAAAAAAAAATCTGACCTAAATACAACATTTTCAAAGTGAGATCAGTGTGGAGGGCAGCTATGGCCCAGAGCAAGGTGTCCATCCACAGCTGGGTCCAGGTCTGGACCAAGAGG
>JAAGAY010147905.1:0-37634 GCA_011801015.1 Ardeotis arabs
AGGTCCACGTCCTTCTTATGTTGGGGGCTCCAGAGCTGGATGCAGTACTCCAGGTGGGGTCTCACCAGAGCAGAGTAGAGGGGGAGAATCACCTCCCTCCACCTGCTGGCCATGCTTCTTTTGATGCAGCCCAGGATGCGGTTGGCCTTCTGGGCCGCAAGGGCGCATTGCCGGCTCATGTTGAGCTTCTCGTCCACCAGCACTCCCAAGTCCTTCTCCTCAGGGCTGCTCTCCATCCATTCTCTGCCCAGCCTGTATTTGTGCCTGGGATTGCCATGACCCAGGTGCAGGACCTTGTACTTGGCCTGGTTGAACTTCATAAGGTTTGCACAGGCCCACCTCTCCAGCCTGTCCAGGTCCCTCTGGAGGGCATCCCTCCCCTCCAGCATGTTGACAGCACCACACAGCTTGGTGTCATCGGTGAACTTGGTGAGGGTGCACTCTGTCCCACTGTCCATGTCACCGACAAAGATGCTAAACAGCACTGGTCCCAATATTGACCCCTGAGGAATGCCACTCGTCACTGATCTCCACTTGGACATGGAGCTGATGCACGTGACCATCCTGAGTCTGGATGGGGCAGAGAAAACTGGTGTGAAGCGAAAGGTCCTGCACAGTGAGGGAGATCCACAGGGGAGGAGGCCTCGCTGAAAAAGCTTTGGATGGGTCTAGGGGTCACGAGAGCCCGGGAAAATATTTCACCTGGGTGCCAGCCCCTCTTGATGGCCTGCAGATCTAGAAGAGATGGGCAAGGAGATCGGGAGGGGATGGAGATATGGAGGTATGGGGAAACATGGGCCCATGTGCACATTTCTTTGGTGAAGATGCTGAGTTTGTTGTTTGGATTTGATATGCACTTAGATTATCAGCTACTTATGTGTATCAGGATGGAGGGTATTATGTGATGAATTTCCTCTGTCAGGACACCAGGTGGAAAAAAATTCACTCGAAGCATCACGCCACTCTCTGGGTTATGCTATTGTACATCCACAGAAGGGAAGATATTTCTATAATTATTATGAGGAGCTCAGGCCAGAACATCCCAACACATCCCCAGACCTATGAAACATGTATCCTGGGAAAAGACTGAACTATATTCCTCTATACACCCACCACCCATGGCCAAAGGCAACTCAAGGAGCAGCACAGCAGGGCGTACTCCGATGAGCCACGAGCTCTTGCAGGATGGTGCACTCTTCTGCAGAGATGCCCTTGGAGAAGAGATCTTTCATTAAGATTGTCATTTGTTACCATTTCCATCCCAGCAGAGGCTTCCTCCTCCTTGGTAGGCACCGTCCCCAGGGAGGGAGCGCTTGTGAAATATTCATACATCAGAAGAAATTACATTTGTAAGCATGGACTGTGGAGCGACAACTGGCTGGAGGGGCGAGCAGGGAAAAACAATAGGAGTGAGGAAGAGAGTTAAAAAAGGCAGAGCATGGGAAATGAAAGGTGAGCTGTGACTTCCCTCTGCTGAAACGCACATTGAGTCTCGCTGTGGTGAGAAGCCTCCTGGGCTCTGCCAGGGATCGTTTCTGATGGCCGCAGAGATGCTCCAGCACCCAGTGGGGTTGGGAGCATGGCTGACTCTGAGCACGTGAAGGGAATTTATTTTCTCCTTGCTCAGAGATGGCTAAACAGCGTTTGCATTTGTGCTTCTGTGAGGCTAGAGAATAACCTCACTCGAGTATGTGCAAGAGGCAAAACTGTCTCCTAACCACTGGCAGACCTGTGTCACTGGCTTGAGTAGTTTGGGCGTCTCTGCAGGGGCTAACCAAGATTTAAAGAACTTTTTTTAAAAAAAAATAAACCCACATTTTGGGATCTTTGGTCAAATTGGATTGGACAGTGAGAGAAAATGCAAAACCAAGCCCATGTAGTCCTGCACAACCGAAGGTTTTGGGCCTGTGGTTGGCAGGACACAGCTGGGTCCTTGGTGCAGGTCCTGGTTATCTCCAGCACGTAGCTGCAAATCTTTTACATCACGATGGACCACTATTGCCCCACAAGCGTAGTGCAAGATCTCCTTGAGAAATGCATATTCCCTCCTAAACCACGCAGTTTCTCTTCCTCTGCTCTCCATGTCTCACACTGAGGACTGGATTCCTTATCCGAGTCTGGAGGGTAAGATCTCTAGCAGTGACCATAACAATAAAACCAGGAATAATCAGATTTTTGTAATGCTATGATCATTAGGATCTCCTCCTTGCTGCTGCTGTTGTCCACTGCTTCTTAATTTACTCAGATATCTATAGGGAAGGAGTCTGAAAGCATCCTATAGATGCTTTCTTGAGGGGATTGTTTCCCCCCTGCATAGGAAGGATCCTTACATCCTCCCTGCACCCTCCTAGCTTGGTCATCACCTCCCTCGCAGGAAGCATGAGCAGGCTTGCATGATGCAGGAGCAAGTTTTGACTATTTTAGGGCCTGAAATTTCCCTGTCGGCATGGCAACTTTCAACTCCTCACCTCTGACGGAAGCTGCTTAAAATAGAAAATCCAGAAAGCAGGCATCTTGCTCCATGCCTGGCAAGCCTGGCTCCAGCGCAGCAGGCAGGGCACGACCTGGCCTCCCGAGGCCTGAGGAATGCCGAGGCTAAGGAGGACAACCTGTGGGCCATCATCGCCCACCCGCTGTGACTGCAGTTTTTAAAACATCACCCAAATCTTTGTGATCTTTGCATTCTAAAACTGTCCTCTCTCTATCAGCCCTTCTTTCTTAGCAAAGCTCTTTCTTAGCAAAGCTCGTTATTCTCAAATTCATCTACAGCCATCGAACCTCCATCTTTCCATGGATGCTGGCTCCATCCCGGATATATTTTCCCCCGGACTTCCAGGGCTGTCCAGTGCCATGGGATTGCCATTTTGAAAAAGTCTCCACAAGTCTCCAAGGTTCCTTTTTATTATTACGGGTTTTTTTTTCTTTGGAAAACCTGTTAATTTTTACAACTATTTTTTCCCAAACCATTTTTTTCCTAGCTCGCACATAAACAATTGTGACTGCATGGGGCCAAGCAGGCATGTGGTGTGTCTCCTCTAATCCCTGCTTAACCTAATTCATTTTCTGTCTAAGAACAAAACTCTGCGAGATTCATTCAAGGAGCCTGGATTATGTCTCTCCCAGCCTACAGCGCTCATGTAGGATTAGAGAATAAAAAAACCTAGAAGTCACTGGCGAGCCGCTAAACCTGCAACAACCCAAACACCTAGAAAATCCTTTTCCATGCCCGGATTTGAGGTAGGAGCCAGGATCAGCAGAAAGAGCTTCTCCACTGAAATGTCATCGCCAATGCAAAGCCCGGTCCTTAGAGCCATATTTTGGTCTTTGATGACCTGGACCTTGATGTCATATTTTGTTTCTAAGGTTTTCATTCTTCTTTTCTCCTCTCCGGTTCCCAAAGCTTTCTGGAGAGTTCAATGGAATGTTTGGGGAGTTTTATTTGGCCTTTTTGAGGGCAAAGTAAGTGATCTGAAACTGGAAAAATAAAACTAATCTTCTACATAGGAAAGAAGGGCTTGTTTTGTACAAGCACAATCACTGCTTCTTCTTGTTCCTTCTAGGAGAGCTTGTTGACATTTTTCAATCAAAATACTTCCCACTCCAACTGATGTCTTCTTCTTTTCTTCCCCCCTCCTCCCAGTTATGGCAGGTAAATACTAGTTAATGCATGTTGGGTTTTAAAATAGTTTATACACTTTCATTATGTGTTTTTGGAAGTGCAACAAACGTCCAAGTATTTTTTTTTCCCTTTCTGCAACTGGGCAGTGAATATTAATATAAGGAAGTTCTCTCTCCCTTGGCTTTATTTTATTCATTCCCATCCCTTCCCACAGCTTTCTCTCCCTCCTAAACTTGTCAAAGCTGCTCCAACCAAGGAAGGGGCAATCCCCAGATCTCCTCTGGAGAGCCTGAAGCACCTCACCAAGCCAGGCTGGGCCAGTAACCTTTGCTTTCCAGGGTAAAAATGGATTAACTTCTTAAAGGTTTCCACTTTTTTTACTTGTATTTCTTAATTTGGGATCCACAGATGCTCGACTGAGCCACTTATAACAAGGCATCTTTCGCAAGAGCCTGATGAGGGCTCTTGGCTCCAGGGGGAAGCAGGAGACAGCTGGGAGAAGTCACCTCCAAGCACAGGAATGAGATCGGGCCAGGAGCAAGCTCGACATACTGTACTCTGCAGCCATTTCCAGCCTTTTTAGGGTATATAGACCCCCTTAAAAGCTGCCAGTGGAAATGAGGATCCCTGAATTTTACTTGACTTGTGTTTCTCAATCACTATTCACAGGGATTGCCCAGAGATGCCCATTCCCAGACCAGACAGAAAACCAGGCGTTTGTATCCCTTACACATAATGCCAGAGGAGATTTAATCCTTTACTACCACAAGTGTGTGCTCTTGTTTGGCCTAAGAGGCAGCAAATCCCTGATTCCCGGGCAAGGCTCCTCCTGAGCTCCTCTAAGGGCGGGGGAGCTGCTACAGCCTCCAAGGAAGAACGGGAAGAGACAGGGATATCAAGAAAAAGCAGCCAAGCTGGGCAAGCAGGTACCAGATGCTCACCCAAAGGACCTGCAGATAAGAGAAAAACAGCAAAAGAAATTCCAAAAGAAGAATAAGTGAGAAAAAAATGCACTTAGGGTCTCATTTCCAGGCTGTTGTGGTGTGAGCCCTGCCAGGCCAACAAATTAGGTGTTTGGGAGTGATTTACCAAGGTGTGCTCCCTCCAAACATAAGCTTTCCTGGAGCTGCTGAACAGCGAAGCAAAGTTAATATATTCATGTAGTCGCATTTATATATGGGTCTATAGTGTCATTATTGACACAGTCAATCCCAGGAGCTTTATTTCTTTATTCCCCTGAGAGGGACGCGCGTCCTGAGGCGCCCTGGGCACGATGCCTGTCAGCTTGGAGCTGTGGGTGGGAGGGCTACAAAAGGTCCCTGTGCTCGGGCTGCCCGAGCAGACAGAGTAAACACCCTTGGCCCCAGCTATTAAAGGAAAGAGTGAGCCCACAAGTCCTGACTCACTCCCTGAGGGACACCCAGCAGAGGAGCTCACGGTCAGCTGCACATCCCTCCTGCCCCACCACTCGCCTTTGCCGTGGCTGCAGTTGGCTCGCTCCAAACAGCTGAGCCTCTCCAACCTCCGCTCCCAAGGGAGGGCACCCCTCCTTTCCCAAATTCACCCCGTTGGCCTCCTGCTTCTCCTCCTGCTCAGCCCTGGTTCCTCCCTCCTCTGTGGTGGGGACTGGAGGTGATGGAGCTCCCTCCAGATCAGCCTTGGGTTAAGATTAACCCGTTGCTCCCTACTTACGGTATTAATCCTGCTGTGTGAGCAGAGTTGGAAAAAACTAATTGAAAATAAATGAAAGTTAAATATCTAAGCCCCCTCCCCAGTTTTGAACTTCTCCGTTAGCCTCAGCCTCGCCAGCTAACCAAGTGATGGCCACACAATCATGTTGCTTCGAGCTTTTTTTTGTGTGCGTGTACAGAGGAAAGAGGATGGTCAGGATGAGGAGAAAGGATCAGGGAGCAGTGCAGGAGATTTGTCTCAACAAAGAAAGTTTTTCCTCTGCACCACCTTTGTTCCTGCTTCCCTCCTCCCAGCCCCTCACCAGCCCCCAGCTGAAACCCAAACCAGCTTTGAGTGCTCAGGTTCCATCCGAGGGAACAAAAACCTGCTGTAAGAAGCACAAACATTGGGCTAAATTATTTTAAAATGTCAGCTACTACTTAATTTAGAATATATTTCTAATGAGAATTGCCTGGGTAGGTCGTACAGACTGCTAGAAAGTCCCTTCCATACCTCACGGTTAGTCAGACTATTTAAAATCCCCTCTCTCCTCTCCCCAAGTACCCCCCTGACTGCTGCTGCGTGCAGGACATCTGCCAGGGAAGGATGATAAGACAAAGAAGCAAACATAAATCACAGCCACTAATTGCAAAGCCATATGTATCTGTCCTTGCCCTTTTGTGCCTTCACCTTCAATCCACGGCTTGCCCATCCGATCCATCTCCCTGTCATTACTGCTCTTTCGCATCCCTCTGTGCTGCTCCTCTTTATGTTTTGAAGCACAGCCTCTTCCATAATCAGCTTGGCTTATTTTGTCTCTGTCCTTGAGCAGCTCCAGCCTTCTTCTCTTTGCCAGCTTGTTCACTCCTTTTATGTTTCCCCTCTTCTTCCTCTAGCACCATCACCCTCCTTACCTCCCTGCTTGTCTCTCTGAATAGACCCACGTGAAACATTTTGCTGTTGCAGACATAAACTAATTGGTCAGCAGGTCAGCAGTATGATCCGTATTTTTGCAGCTCTCGATCCTGCTGTGTCAATGCGCACACAAACGTGCATGGAGAACAGGTGAAGGTCTTTCAGGGAGACGGTCAGGCCCAGCCACCAAAAACCTGTAAAACCAGTAAAAAAGACTGGTTCACACTATGGAAGGACTCCCTTGTCAGCACAGGTTGCCCTTGGTGCTGGAGAGAAAAATCACATCAGCTGCACTTTAATGTCAGGAAATATTCTGGAAGCAAAGTGGCCAACCCTGGGGTCATCTCCTTATCCTTAAAACATTAGCCGGCCTCCAGATTTCCAGAAACAGGGTTTTTATGGGCCAGAAGAGTGTTGGGAGACTATAAGAGGCCACAGTTTTGCTTTCAAGTGATTAAAAAAAAAAAAAAATCAGGAATAGATCCCAGGGAAAGGAGGAAACCCCGTAGGGATGACTAAGAGCTAGCTTAGTGCTTCCCTGGGGGAAAAATAAATTGCTGGCCAAACCTAGAACTGACTGTCTCCGTGACAGTGTTTGGTTACCTGCAGAAAACAATGCCTGACGTTTGCTGTCAGTGGTCTGTTCAAGCCTGAACTGCCTCCACCCGAGCAAAATTGCTCCGCAGGTTTCAAACACTGAAAAATCAGAGGGAAAATAGTGTTTAAAAGTTTAGGAGAACAAAGCAATCCAGGGAAGTTCTTCTGCAAACCAAATACCATTACATTTTGCAGCATCAGTGGGAAACTTCTGGACTGTGGGACCTCAGCGTTAGCAAGTCTTGTTAACAAGCTCCTCAAGCGCTCGTGTGAGGCACCAGAAGAATGGGTTACGTGTCTTATTGATTTAATGACAACTATCGCCACTAGGAATTGATGCTTTCATTAGAGAAAGCAGATTAGCAATAGGTTTGTGGATGTTTGGCAGACTCGGGAGATGGCAGGTTACGAATGGTTTCCCCTGTTGAAGTATAACTTGCAGGCAAGAAGTAACGCAGGAAGACTCTGCTAATATCACAGTGCTATAACACAGCCCTGCTTTACTGGATTAAAAAATCCCAGAGTTGCTGATACCCACTGAAGATTATGATTACGATGCCATCCCTCTGGAGAAGAGCAGTGAAATATCTGAGGAAAGGTAGTGCTTGTTGCTGAATTGTTGTCTTTGAAGCCCTGGGAATAGGATTCAGTTTCCCAGTACTGGAAATCTTTGCTGATGATGCCAAATGTCTTGGCTAATGACACCTAGAAAAATATAGGCAATGTGAGGCAGAGAAGGCTTCCTCGGTTGAAAAAAAAAAAAAATCAGAAAGGGAATTGGAGAGTCACAGAATGCTTAAGGTGGGAAGGGACCTCGGGAGGTCACCTGGTCCAGCCCCTCTGGTCAAGAAGGGCCACCTACAGACAGTTGCCCAGGACCATGTCCAGACAGCTTTTAAATATCCCCAAGGACCATAGAATCATAGAATGGTTAGAGTTGGAAGGGACCTTCAAAGGTCATCTAGTCCAACCCCCCTGCAAGGAGCAGGGACATCCCCATCTAGATCAGGTTGCTCAGAGCCTCATCCAACCTGGCCTTGAACGTTTCTAGGGATGGGGCTTCCACCACCTCTCTGGGCAACCTGTTCCAGTGCTCTACAACTCTCATTGTAAAAAAATTTTTCCTAATATCCAATCTAAATCTACCTCCCTCTATTTTAAAACCATTACCCCTCGTCCTATCACAACAGGCCCTGCTGAACAGTCTTTCCCCATCTTTCTTGTAGGCCCCCTTGAAGTACTGGAAGACCGCTATAAGGTCTCCCCGGAGCCTCCTCTTCTCCAGGCTGAACAGCCCCAACTCTCTCAGCCTGTCTTCATAGGAAAGGTGCTCCAGCCCTCTGATCATCTTCGTGGCCCTCCTCTGGACCCTCTCCAACTGGTCCATGTCCTTCTTATGTTGGGGGCTCCAGAACTGGACACAGTACTCCAGGTGGGGTCTCACCAGAGCAGAGTAGAGGGGCAGAATCACCTCCCTCCACCGGCTGGCCACGCTCCTCTTGATGCAGCCCAGGATGCCGTTGGCCTTCTGGGCCGCAAGGCCGCATTGCCAGCTCATGTTGAGCTTCTCGTCCACCAGCATTCCCAAGTCCTTCTCCTCAGGGCTGCTCTCCATCCATTCTCTGCCCAGCCTGTATTTGTGCCTGGGATTGCCATGACCCAGGTGAAGGACCTTGCACTTGGCCTGGTTGAACTTCATGAGGTTGGTATGGGCCCACCTCTCCAGCCTGTCCAGAGGAGGGCATCCCTCCCCTTCAGCGTGTCAACGGCACCACACAGTTTGGTGTCATCGGTGAACTTGCTGAGGGTGCACTCTATCCCACTGTCCATGTCACCGACAAAGATGTTGAACAGGGCCGGGCCCAACACGGACTCCTGAGGGACGCCACTCGTGACCGGTCTCCACTTGGACATTGAGCCGTTGACCACCACTCTCTGAGTGCGGCCATCCAGCCAACTCCTTATCCACCGAGTGGTCCATCCATCAAACCCATGCCTCTCTAGTTTAGAGAGAAGGATGTCGTGCGGGACAGTGTCAAAAGCTTTGCACAAGCCCAGGTAGATGACATTCGTTGCTTGTCCCTTGTCCACCGATGCTGTGACCCCGTCATAGAAGGCCACTAGATTGGTCAGGCACGATCTGCCCTTGGTGAAGCCATGTTGGCTGTCACCAACCACCTCCTTGCTCTCCGTGTGCCTTAGCATGGTTTCCAGGAGAATCTGCTCCATGATCTTGCCAGGCACAGAGGTGAGGCTAACTGGCCTGTAGTTGCCCGGGTCCTCCTTATTCCCCTTTTTAAAAATGGGGGTTATGTTCCCTCTCTTCCAGTCATCGGGGACCTCACCAGACCGCCACGTGCTGGTGCTCGGTCTCCCTCACAGTGAAAAAGTGTTTCCTGATGCTCAGAAGGAACCTCCTGTGTTTCAGTTTATGCTCATTGCCTCTGGTCCTGTCACAGGGCACTGCTGAGAAAAGCCTAACTGTGTTCTTTACACCCTCCCTTCAGGTATTTATACACACAGACGAGATCCCCCCTGAGCCTTCTCTTCTCCAGGCTGAACAGTCCCAGCTCTCTCAGCCCTTCCTCATGTGATAGGTGCTCCAGTCCCTTCATCATCTTATTGGCCCTTTGCTGGACTCTCTCCAGTATGCTCACGTCTCTCATGTACCAAGAAGTCCAGAACTAGACCCGGCACTCCAAGTATGGCCTCAACAGGGCTGAGCAGAAGGGCAAGATCACCTCCCTCCACCTGCTGGCAATACCCCTCCTGGTGCAGGATCACCTCCGCCAAGCCCAATCTTTGGCATAAAGACACATTGCAACACATTGCTCGCGTGCAACCTGGTGTCCACCAGGACCCTCAGGTTCTTCTCTGCAGAGGTGCTTTCCAGCCAGTCAGTCCTGGGTGTGCACTGGTGCCTGGGGTTATTCCTCCCCAGGGGCAGAACTTCACATTTCCCCATGTTGAACTTCATGACAGCGCATTTCTCCATCCTGTTGAGTTCCCTCTGGATGGCAGCACAACCATCTGGTGTATCAGCCACTCCTGCTAGTTTTGTATTGTCTGCGAATTCACTGTGGATGCACCCTGTTCCATCGTTGAGGTCATTAATGAAGATGTGGAAAAGCATCAGCCCCAGTGTCAACCCCTGGGGTGCACTACTTGCCCCCAAGTGGACTTTGTGCCACTAGCCACAACCCTCGGGACCCAGCCGTTCAGCTGGGTTTCAACCTATGCCACCATCCACTCATCTAACCTATGCTTTGCCACCTGGTCTGTGAGGATGCTATGGGACATAACGTCAAAAGCCTTGCTGAAGCCGACCTAAGCATCCACTGCCCACCCCTTCATATCCACCCAGCCACCTCATTGCAGAAGGCGACCAGGTTGGTTAAGTATGATTGCCCCTTTGCATCCCACTTCTTCTGCTGAAATAACAGCAGAGCCCAAGGACGTGGTATTTTAAGAAAACAATGAGATGAAGAGACAGACGCTAAATGTTCACAGTGCTTCTGACAGAGATAAACTGCCGTATTGGTTTCTATCAGATTGAGAGCACACGGCCGGCACTTCAGGGGAGAGGCTTAATGATTTAATAGGGCTTTCCCAGCCCTCGCTAGTGAGCTTCAACAGTACACATAGATATGTCAGCATCAAGCAGAGACAATCGCAGATGTAAATAAGTAATTACCTCACTCAGGGACCAAGCGCTGAAGATGTTGCTTGGGCATATTTCACGCAAGAAGCAAAGCAGGTTTCCCTGTGCCGGGTTATGTTCCACATCTCCTGGAGGAGGGATGATATTTGGCTCTCTTTGTTCTTTCTGCTGCCCCTGGGGCTACAATCTATGTTTTTTTTGCTGTTGCAGACTGTTTCACCGGCACTTAGTGTTCATGTGAGTGCACAGTGATCATGCAGGTAGTGGGAGAGGGGTTGAAGAGGAATTTTCTGGCTTCTGCTTCCTCTCTTTCTTCTTTTTCTTGTCTTCCTCCCTTTACACCTTGGCCTCAGTTTCTGTTTCCCAGTGGAGCTACTCTATGTTACCCTGCCAAAGAAGGACATCTCACAGTACGGCTCTGCAGGTTGTGGTCCACCTATGGCCTCCACTCTAACGCTCGGTTAGGTGGAACCTCTAACCTTCAATTAGATGGAAAAGGAAGAAAGAAGAGAAACTTCCATGTGGTTGCTTGCAGTGCAGCCTGTATCACATTTGCTGGGGAACTGGGACTTAAATCTCTGGCGTCCTCACTGACTTCATCCCTGAGGAGGGATGTCCTCTGCAAGCTTCATCTTTGCTGTATAATACTGAGGCTTTGGCCACTGAGGGCCAGTGTTTAATCATTTAAACATGACAGCACATGTGGATCCAACAAGACCTACCAAATTTTATCTACAAGGAGAAGGGAAGCTTGCAATGGTACCAACTGCTCTATTGCCTCTTAACTCAGGATCATCCACAGGTATTTATTACTGTGGCAGCTAATAATCACACGGTTTAGTTTGATAAAATTAAGGAAGAGAAAAGGAAAAGGACATCACTAAAGATCAAGATCAAGTATACAGATTGCCAGAGAGGAAAAGTACTGAAAATGCCATAAAACTTACCAGATTTCCTTATCGCTGCCACTGGGGAGGAAGGTTTAAGTACAATGGCAGCAAATAGACCAAAGAAGGAAAAAAAAAAGATGTGCTTTCAATGACCCCCTAAGAAATCCTCCTCCTTGTAGGAGCCTAAGTGAAGCTACACCTTTCTGATTATTTTTTAGCATCCTGCTTAGACCACCGTACTGATTATGAACTTGATTAAGTTGCTCTTCCAAAATAAAAAGGTCTACACTAATTAACACCCCAGGAAGCTCTAGTCCCAAATCTCACATAAGAGGCTCTGGCACCCACAAATTTCACAGCATTTTTGAGTGCTCACCACCTCCCAGGCAGGGTACGTCCTCAAATGACAGAACTGAGAAGAAAAAAAAAGAAAAAAAAAGTCCTCTCAAAATACAAGTAAAATGCTTCTGATGCAAAATTAGCATTTGGCGGAGAAGTGACTCACGGTGACTGAGGGCTTCGTGCATCCCTCCTCTGAAGCAGCCAGGATCTTTTTCTGGCTTGTGAATCACCAGAAAATGGTAAATGAGCATGTCTTGACCTAAGCAAAAACTGAGGGTGTTACAGAAGAAGATGAACGGCTCTTCCCTGCTCTGTGAAATAGCACTGCTGGCAACTTTGTGATGCCAAGAAGAAGGGAAACAGCATTTCCAGGGGAGGGTTAAATGCAGAAAGCCTCGTTTATGGTGAATTCTTGGGCTTTGGAAAGCCTGACTGTGAATTAAAGGTGGATTCAGCTGTATGTGGAGCAGGGTCCTGGATGGGCAGGGGACATGTCAGCTCCTTTGATGGCATTATGTCTTCCTTTTTTTTTGCAGGACCCCACGCTTTGGAGGATCTGGCATGTTTTCCGGATGCATTTGTGACCCATAACCCCTCCTATAGCCCCCCAAAAAATCCCATCTTCAGGCTCTTCACAAAAACCCTTCAGACTCCTTTGAGAAGAAGTGGTGGGAGTGGGGATCAGGAAAGCACCTGAGCATCACTCCAAACCCCATCCATGCACTCCCCCATCAGATGCAGCCCTGCGCAAGCAGCACTGGGTACAGCAGAGCCCAGTACTCAAGGACAGGCCACATGAATTGCAGTTTTACCAGCTAAATTGTTACAGGACAGAAGAAAGGAGACACCGACATGTTTATTAAGCGGAGCACATATATAATTAATTTGGGTTAGAGTCTGGCTGAGTGAAACTGGGCAAGCACAGCACCTCCAGCTCCACAACGCTTTGGCCAGCCCTTTCCGACCAAGGCAGGGCACAGCGTGAAGCCGACAGACACATCTGGATGTCCAAACTTTACTCCAATTCCCTAGACATGCTGCTCTCTTGCTTCTTGCCCCAACAAGTGTGCTTTGTAGCAGGGGATGATCGCAGGATCCTTGGTTGTCCAAGTGAGGAGAAGTCTTGAAATACGTTTTGTTTGTGATCGAATAGCTGTCCTGACTGGGTTTCCTGACGGCTAAGGTGAAAACATCTGCCCTACTTCTGCTCCTTTTTTCATAATTATCCCCCTTGTCATACTTTGTTCCTACATCTCCTTTAATTATTTTTTTAACGCAGTTGACTCCCCACAGCGACGTCCCTGACGCAAGCAATCTCTCATCCTGTAGCACAGAGAAATGTTGATGATGATATTTTTTTTTTCCTTCACACCAAGTAGAATGAATTGCCAGCTTTTGTCATGGCTACAAAACATTTTCCTCTCTCAGCAGAGGATTCCCTTTGGAAACTGCTCATCACAAAATAGTACCTTCCCAAGCAGCCCTCTCATTCATTATCCCCCTGGTCAAGATTTCCAGGACCTTCCTACTGCAAAAACACCGTGACACTGATGTCATGGTTTAACCTTGAGCCCATCTTAAACAACCTCGCTCAGGTTTTGTGGGAAGCGTGGCCACGACTACAGAGAAATACTCAGGGTAAATACTCAAGGGGTGGTGGGGCAAATTTGGTGGAGCTCTGGTTTATGGCAGCATTAAGGTGTCGGTGCTGCTAGAGGCACTTGAAGGATGCCTGGGCAAGAGGTGGGTGGGTAATTCCTTGTGACTCCAGGTATCTAAGTGCAAAACCCATTTTTGCCACTTGCGTTGCAAATGCAGGCAAGTGACTTCAGGTGTTTTGCTTCCTTTCTTCAGACGTGAAAGGAAGGTGAAAATCTCTTCCCCCATCACTGCATCTTCCGTCCCATCGCAGGAGAGCATATGATGCTCTTGCCAAAGGGGACCCGAGGAGGAGCCCACAAAAACTTTCTGCACGGATGCTGTGCGGTAGGGGCAACCGCCTGCCCCAAGGTACCCCCTGAACCTTTTTGTTAAGCTGTAAAAGAGCGATGCACAAGCAATGCTGGGCCAGCCGTGCAGATCTGAGTACAAAACGCTGCCTTAGCGAGGCTGCCACATCGAGCTCTTCTGCTAAGCATGGCAACAAAGACAGGCAAAAAAAAAAAAAAAAGGAGTAAAATTCAAATACTGCCATTGCTTTCATGGTAATCAGCAGAGCATTATGCAGAATGATTTGTAATTTTACACTGATGGCTATTATCTTCTGGCAGCCACCATGACTTAAACAAATGTCTGATATTGCAAGAGGCTGGGCTTTTTGTGCCTTTGACAAGAACCTCGCCACAATAAGGAGCCAAAAGAGAGGGAAACGCTGTTCTGCAGTCTCTGCTTCTCTCCTGATGGATGAATCACGGCAGTCCTTCCTTGGTGCTTATTATGCTTGGTGCTTACAGTAGCACTTTGATGTCAACCTCGCTTGAAGTGCCTTTTGCATAGCAATAGAAGAAACACACTCTGTAGACTTTGCTCCTAACATTCTCCCTTTCTTCGGATGGAGAAGTGCTGGGAGTGAGAGGGGATGCAGGGATAAACTCCACAGCTTGATCCAATATGTCAAATTTTGAATATCAATACATATTGTCAAAGTAATATCCAGGCTCTTACTTGAGCAAAGCCATTTTATTTTATTTTTAGTGCCTTCTAGATAGGCAAAGCAGGTAGCAAATACCTGGGTAATAAGTGATTAAATAACTCTTTGTCTGTTCAGGTTCATGGCAAATCGTCTAATCTTCCTTGCAACTCATAAAACAAGGGAAGTAGGAAAGCAAGAAGCACGAAAAAATACAGAGAATTATAAATACTCCATTTTGCCTTGATTTTTGTCTTTTCAACCGAATTTCTTAGAAATCCAAATCTTGAACTACCCCAGCAACTGGCAGAGCTTCAGACTCATGAGCTGTCTGGTCCTGGACACTGAATAGGATCAAACACAAGGTGAAATGAGGCTCCAGAGCTGGAATTCTCCAGTCTGGCTTCATTCATAATATTAATATTTCTCCTGCCATCAGGTCTTGTTCATTCAAAATGCTTGGGTTGCTCAGGCTCTGCGAGCAACCACAAGAATACCCTGCCAATCCACAGGGATTTCCTATAGCGCTATTTTTAGAAAAAAAAATCAGAATTTTGAATCAAAGAAAAATTGGTTAGGCCAGTGTTCCATCCGTGTCAAGTCTGGCTGGTTTTCAATCAATCTTTTAATTAAATGTTCAAGTATTTATAGAAAAGAAAGGAGGATAGAGTACACTCTCTAGGAAAACTTTGTAGGGAAAAATTTTGCTTTTCAAGCAAACCAGCTATAATTTGCCTAAAGCTGATCCACACTCACAGAAATTCTTTGGTTTCTGGGGATATTTCTAGTTTTTTGTCTGGCTACTTTTGATGGTTTATTTAAGGTGTTGTTGGCAGGAGCAAAGTATTTCTGGGCACTTTTTTAAAGCTTTTAAGTTTTTTTTTCTTTTATTCTGGAAGCATTCACGTGTCCAACAGCTGACAAGCTGTTTCCAGCTCTAGCGGCTTGTCCAATAAAATATATTAACAGTCCCTACGGCCTTGATACATTTCTGGGATGCTCAGAAAAACAAAGGGCTGCCATTCCCACCTCAAAGCCTTTTACCAAGTACTCTGCTTGGTACGTAAAAAACCCGCTGTCCCGAGGCATTTGTAATTTTAAAGTTGGGGGATATAATGTACTATCCCCTTCCATTCCCATTGGGCCACATTCAAGGTCATCCCCCCGGTAGCTTCAGGAGACTTTGGCACAAACCCATGGCTTCTTGTTTTATAATGTCCTGGTTTTGGCAAGGATGGAGTTAATTTTCCTGTCAGTAGCCAGCATGTTTTGGATTTGGATGGGAAGAATGTTGATAAACACACTGATGATATGAGTTGTTCCTCCTGAGACCAAGGACACTGTCCAGCTTTTGAAGTCTCGCTAATGTGCAGGTGCAGAAAGCTGGGAGGGATACAGACAGAATAATTGACCCAAACTGGCCAAAGAGAATATTCCACGCCATAAATGTCATACTCAGTATATAAGGGGGAGTTGGCGGGGGGCGCATGGCTCCCTCTCACTCCTTTGCTTGCTGCTTAGTTTCCTTTCTGTGATAGCTGCTTGGGACGGGCTGTATCGGTCACCAGGATACAGGGTAGTAAGAAATAATGTATTGTTCATTTAATATATTTCAGTATCTTTATATTCTGTTATTATTGGAATTTTCCTTTGCTGTTCTAGTAAACTGTCTTCACCTCAACCCACGAGTTTTCCTTTCTTCCCAGTTCTCCTCCCCATCCCACTGGGGAGGGGGAGGGTGAGCAAGAAATGCGTGGTGACTAGAACTAAACCACAACAATAATTATAAGCCACTTTAGAAAAACTTGCCTGATACCACTCAAAGATCCTTAGCCCAGAGAAAAATGTTTTGCAAAATTGTTTTTTCCTTGCAATACTATTTTTTTTTTTTTCAGGAGCTCCTTTTTAGGGTGGGAAGGTGTCAGCATCTTTTTGAGATGTTACAGGCCATCAAACACATGAAAGCCAAAGTGAGGTGGCCCAGTGGTACCCCAAGGCAGAGGGATAGCCCTCCCTTGTGGCTACAGCACATCTCTCTGGTATTTCATGCCCAGTGGCCGCTTCAGTCTGGACGCACGCTGGAGGCCAGCGGGTTGATCAACATCAAACCAGCCCCATCCAAGTAAAGACACTTTTATTTATTTCAAAGATGAGGGCAGCAGGCACAGCTCTGTAGCCTCTCCATCCCCTGTCCTCCCCATGCCCTGGCTGGGCTCTGGGGCCCTCTAATATTTCAGATCTTCCTTTTGATCTCGGATTTAGCCTTGAGAAGAGTAAACTCTTTGCAGTCCGGCTGGAGCCGGCCAGGAGCTACTCCCCAATAAACATCTCCTCCTTTGTTTTGCCCAGAACTGTTATCTGGGTCATTGTTTTACCTTTCCTGCTCAGCCCCGCTCAAGGTAATCTGAAAAAACACATAAACCATTACACCAGGACCTCTCAGTTTGCAGGGTCTGCCTTCACCCATCCTTTGGATGTCCACCTCGCCTTCTCCATCCTATTTCCCACTACATCAAGAGCTCATGAGACTACTCACTCCCTCATTGTGATGTCTCACCAGTTCCCCAGTGGGTAGTATTTCCTGGGGTAATTCTGCACATAGGACGTGGCCAGATCCTCATCCCTCTATGCATTTGCAGTGGAGTGGGGTGTCTCTCATCCACCTGCACAGGGTCTCTGTTAGAAAAAAAAACAAAAACCAAAAAACAAACAAAAAAACCCAAAACAAAACAAAAAACAAAAAACCCCAAACAGTTCAGCTCTGTAACAGTGAGCCAGTCTGTAAAAAAAAAAAAAAAAAAAAAAAAAAAAAAAAAAAAAAAAAAGAGAAAATTCAGAGAGAGAGAGTTGACTTTTATTTCTCCACTCAGCTCTATGTTTACCTCTCAACATTAGCACTCATGTGTTTTCATATAACACCCACCCCCCCTTCAATAATTACACTTAATTGCTAGTGTCGGTGCCTCAGATGTCTGCCAGGCTCCACCGTGATTACCGCGATGATGGTGCTCAGGAGCAGAGCAGGTCCACCCACACATGGTCCATGCCGCATCCTGAGGATGCCTAGTGTGGCTCACACCCCCACCCTGCTCCATTGGCACCTCTGGGGAAATCAAAAAGACCCTTGATGGGATGCAGAGGTCTGTCCCAGCATGCAGTCGACTCGGGCCAGTAGTTATCTAGGAGGTGGGAATAGTCCCTTTCTTCTCAGCAAATTAACTCCCAAGCAGAAAGATGGTGACTGAGCTGAGAGCAGCTGAGTTTATCACAGCTTTTAATTTAGAAGAAACAACCCGCTAATGTGTGCTCTGAGCAGATGGATGTCACACAAGCCAGGATTTTAGGAAGCATTCCTGATTTTTCCAGACTTCTTTTCTTAAGACCTTCCCATTACCTTCTTTTTTAGCCTCATGGAGATCGGCAAGGGCCAAAGTGAGACAGCGGTGGATCAGCAACCAGAGAAATGTAGAAGGGACTGGCTGGAGCCCCTGTGACCCAGGATGGGGAGCACTGAGGCTTATGTAACTTCTGCCCCATGGGGATCTGCAGATCCGCATGAGCAGAGGATTTGCTCCTGGAGTTGTTCCTGCAGTCATACTGCTTTTTTTCACCAAGAAAATGCCTTCTTTGAGGACCTCACAGAAGCTTTATGAAGGCCACAATCTGGCCCCAGCAGAAAATTGAGATGCCAGATTTGCAAAAGCTACTAAAGCATTTTGTTCATTCATTGAATGGAGTATAAAGAGAATTGCTCCTTTTCTGTCTTATTTTCCAAGCCCTTTGCTTGCTTTTAAACGAGTTTCCGAAACACCCAACCCTGCAGGAAGGTTAGCAAGGGCTTGGTGTTCACCCCTTAGAGTACAAGTTGGTGTGAGCGGGCATACAATAACTTGGCCTGCCTGCTTGGCTGCTCACTTTGGGATCTGTTCGTTGATGCTCATAGCATGAGGAACAGGATTTTATTGCCAAATAATCCTTCATTCTTGAAATCCTCTACCCTGGCACTCTGAAGTATTGAACAATAAATGCTAATTTCAGCGATTCCCCGAGCCGCATTCACAGAGCTTGTTCACAGCGTTTATCTGTATTGCTTCAGCCAAAAATTGTCATAATACTTCTTCTTGGTAATTATTTGAAAAAGCCATTGCAATGTGCCACCTGCCCCTCCACACAACGTGCCTGTCCCATTCTTTTACTGGCAGCTACAGAAACCAGATGCCAAGGTGCGGAAGATAATTTCCCCACGGCAAGGAACATCTGGTTCTTTGGCAAACCCAAAAGACCATCATGCCGACCAACCTCTCCAGTGTTGCTTTTGGTTGTACAATGAGATTATATGTGAGCTGGCAGTAAAATCGTGCTCTTCCACACACCTTCTGTCTTCAGGTGACTTTTGCATGTAGAAGTCTGTTGCTTTGCCCAAAAGATCTAGTTTCTTGAAAGCTTCTCAGCTTATCTATGCTGTCCTTGTTTCTCAGCTGAACTTTTTTGCTAGCTTCAGACCTAACCACCCATCTGCTATTTACACTGGCCTCTTCTTTCTTTGTAAAAAGTTTATATTATATACGTCACCAAGATTTACCAACCTTTTCCCCATACATCTCACATTTGCCTTGTGTTTGTCTCATCCAATTTCAAGCAGTTCTGTGAAAAACCTAAAGAAGGAGTTTTGTCATCCTGAGTTGCCCCTATAGTCAATGGTGCAGAAGATGCAAGAGATATTTCTCTCAACAGGAGTTATAGCTAGCCAGGATTGTCCTCTCTAGGGTCTCTCTTTCCACTGAGTCTAGATGAGGCCTTGAATGACCATGGCCCTACCTTGGACAGCCTAGTGATGTGATGACACCAGGTATGCAAAATGACAGTCACTTAGAGCTGGGCTATGGGGCAGGCTGGGATTCTCTAGATCCCAAACCAAAAGGACTCTGTGGATATCTGCTTTGGGGAAGCACTATGGGTGCAAAATTCAGCTCAGCTTGGTTATATGCGTGGGGCTCGGCTTGAGAGCCAACAGCTACATGAGGTGTGATGCGGCAAAGAAAGTAGACTTCCACTAATGTTATTTTTTGGCTGATGACAAATATGCCTTCTGTCTTCTATCAAATGCACTGAGACGTAGAGGCATTAAATTAAACAATTTCCTCCTTTTTTTTTTTTCATATCTAGCAGGTTTTTTCATATATTAACATTTGCTATAGTAGAGTGGTGAATTATTGTGGTAGAGCTAAACTACTGTGGCTTGAAGAGTTTTGCAAAAATAGTTGTTTTATATTAGACAAACATGGAGTTTTGGTTAGTCTGAGGTAGCAGCAAATGAGGCAGAAATAAAAAACTTGGAAAGTTAAGAGACTGCTCTCTCTGTTCGGTTTGCTACTTACGTAGGAGGCATTCTTGATTTTATAAGAAACTTTCTTTACGCCCCTCCTGTTGTTCTTCACCAGGACCTGGAACACAAAAATTTAAAAAAATGGACTGTCCTGCATCAGTTATGAGACATTTACACCTTGAATGTAGCCTGTTGCTATTATTAATCCATTATTAATCATCCTTTTCCCAGTACAGATTGTGAAAAACAGGCTGCTTTGAAAACAGGCTTCCCCTGTGTGTTGGTGGAAGGAGGGATGCTGGACATTGTTTGGGATCCACATCTTGTTGCTCCTGGGGCACCTCCTGCCCGTTCCTCCTGCCTGCAGGAGAGGAGTCCAGGAGTATGACTGCTGGGACAGAAGTCAGGGACTTCAGGAGGTTCCTCCCAAAACCCACTGAGATGCTCATGCAGGAGGGTTTCTCCCTCAGGGCTTTTGTTTTGGCAGCTCTAGCTGAGCATACAGAGAGGGACCACCAGCTCCCTATCACACCCGTGGGCAAAAGCCCCAGGAGACCAGGTTAGTGCAAAGCTAGGTGTGAGATAGCTGCTCACACGAAATGGCCGCAGGTTAAGTGTCTGAGTGGAAAAACTTTACTGAGAGGTGCATTGTGCTGCCTAAAAATAACTACCGCTCCTTTATCCAAACCACATCCCTCCGGAGAGCTCCAGTATTTAAACACATTTGGATGCTAAGAGGAATCCTAATCAGTGAGACATTCTGCTTTGGCCACAGACCTCTCTGAAGTCACTGGGAAGCATCCGCAGAGGCGATGGGAGAACTTGGCCATCACCTATGCCTATGCACTGCAGCAGCGAGTTGGCTGGGTTAGTGGTTTCCTTTAATTGGGGTGATCGCTTGCATGCAGAGGAGCAAATTAAAATCCCATGCACTAGGCTATATAAAGAAGCTCACGGCTAGATGGACAAAGCTGGACAGACTGACACGAGCAGGAGGTATCACTTGTCACCACATCCTCTGCCCCATGGGAAAAGATCCCCTCCAGACACCACGTTTGCCTTTTCAAGAGTGCTCACCGGGAGGGAGAAGGTTCCTTGGGATCTGGTGTCTTCCCATGGGCTGTCCACAGCGTACTTTGAGGAGACCATGACCTGTTGCACTGAGCCTGTGCCTCAAATTTTGGTTTTCATCAGCCTCCCCCATCAGCAGGACTCCTGCATCTTCCTCTCAAGCAGGTGGATGGGATTTTGGATGGGAAGGGTCAAGGTCCAGCTGAATCCAGCAGCTCCTCTTCCTCCACCACCCTCACCCTGCCGGGGCTGCCCTTTGTGGAGCTCAGCTTTGCTCCTCCCACGACAGCAGACTATTCAAACATTATTTAAAAAAAAAAAAAAACATTGTCCCACAACACTTCCACTCCCTAAAGCGCCTCTTTTTCTTCCTTCCCTCTGACTTTCTTTATTTCTTTAAATTTAAGATGGGGCTGGTCACCTTTGCTCCAAAAATACACAAAGCTGCTGCATAACTATTTTCCAAATAATTAATCTTTCCAGCGGAATAACTTAAAGCCCCACGTTTCCTGTTATGTTATACAGCTGCAATTTGTAACGAGAGATCCCGCGCTGCGCTACGTGGGCAGAGGGCCAAGGACGTGGCGCTTTACCTACACAAGAGCCTTACATAAATAATCCTCGGCTGCAAGTTAAACAGTTAGGTACTGTTCAGCTCAAGAAAAAAGGAGAGGGAAAACAAAAGCCTTTCTTCTGGTTGTCATTTCACAGTTCGGCGTTAAATTTTCAGTGGTATTTCATTCTGTAAGCTTCAGGGGCTGGGAATGCCCCCGTCTCACGTGTCAGGGAATTGTGTGCTCAGTTGCACCACCAAAAAGTGGCGTTGTTGATTAATTCGCATTTCAAACAAATATTTTGGCTGCCACAAAGATTACAGCCTCCTGCATAGCTGGGATCTCAAGATACGCCAAGCATAAGCACAGCAATCCTTGCTTCTCTGCCCAAAATCAGGCTTTGGGTGGAAATGATGGGAGATGGCCAGGAGATAAGGGGAGCGCCCAGTGGCCTGGCTGGGACAGCCCTGGGAGGCCCACTGGAGCCAGGCATAAATCAGAGCCGCCCCAAGACAGCGAGAAAAGATGCCAGGAGCCACACTGGTCCCCTGCCAGCTGCAGCACAGGGGCAGCCCCGAGATGATATAAAGCCTCCATTGGCAAGCCTTCCTCCCTCCTCCGCCCGGCACGACGGAGGAGGGAGGAAGCCGTCACGCTGGAGTGTGGCAGGTCTGGACTCCCAAAATCGCTGAGTCTCGCTTGCCATGTGCGTTTTATGCACACGTAATAACAGCGTCATACGTATTATGGGGGCAGGGGGTGAGGGGTTAGCTGCAAGAGTAGCAGTGTTTATAGGTATTATAAACCATCATCATCATCAGAATCATGCACACTGCTCTTATACTTCCAGGATAATAGCGAGAAGGACTGGGATACAGCAAAATTCCATTGTTAATTGCTATCTTCACAAATTGAGGGAAAGCATTTCAAAGGCTTACGCTCCCAGGCTCTAATCTAGCAACACACGGTGCGCATGCTCATGGGTCAAACTCCCAAGGCTGTTTCATCCCTAAAGATGCAGCAAGGGGCTTGGCACAAGTCTGCTGTGGAATGAGAAAGTCCAAAAGCATCTAAGCCAGTTCAGCATCTGACTCCCTGTGCTGTCAGTAGGATTTTAGGCATCTATTTGCAATTCCAGGCCCCTAAATACACTCGAAGCATCTAACCTATGGTTAACGGGGGCTAACATGAGGGGAATATGATGGAGCAGAGGATGTGTCCCTCGTAAGAGCAGGCATCGGCTGCTTACCTCCTCTTTTTGGCGAGGAGATGAGGATCTGAGCGCGCTCGCTAAAATCACAGCTTGCCCAGCCCCATGAGGGACCGAGCCCAGAAAGATTACTTCCAGCACCTCCCAGACTTGCAGGATATCCCTCTCTATTTTGGGGGGTACCATCAGACCTCCCGGCGATGGAGTGGGCTTGCTGGGAAGAGCGAGCAAGGAGATTGGGGGCTGCAGTTTCCCCTTGGCCCTGTCCATGGCTCCTGCTTGCATTGATGGCATGTATTGTAGGTGATGGATGAGAGCCTGGTGCCCATGCCGGGATCAGTCCTGGCCAGTCAGACACGCTGCCCTGGTGTCTGGAACATGTGACATCGCATCAGCTGCAACGTACAGGAGTAACCCATCAAAAGGAAAACAATTCAAAAAATTCAAGCAAACAGGAGAATGGCTTCCAAAAGGCGTGAAAATTATCTTGTTTCATGCTTAGAATAACCCCATTAGCACAATATCCGAAGTGAATTATGCCAAACTTCCCATACACACACACACAAAATCCCCCTTTGGGCTACTTAACAACACTGAGAAATTTCAGAAGTGGAAGCTCCTGAAAAGAGGGAATTTGAATAAAAAGCGTCCTTCAGAACGTAACTACAAAGTGGATATCATCATGCTTTGATATTTATAATGTAAATTGTTTTCCTCATTGTAAAATACATTTATTTTGTACCATTAAATTCTTGAAAAAAGCTTAATCTTGCACACATTGTGCAGTAGGAAACTACTCAAATTAAGACCTCTTTGTGACACGGATCAATGCCGTGGCTAGGAAGGCCAGGAGAAAAAAAAAACAACAGTTCAGAGGGGGAAAATTATTTCCTCGTGGTTATTTATTATAAACATAGATGGGGGTAGCCTATGCTGCATTATGAGAAATTATGTTTGTCTTCACTTTTCCTACCTAAGACCACAGCTGGTGGATTTGTACCCAGGCAAGGTGCCCATAGAGGTAATTGCGCTTCAGGAGCATTTAGTGTCCTCCTTGCACAGGGGTAAACACCCCACGCGCTGCTAAACTCTGGGTGTCCAACGGAGCTGTTATCGCGGAGCCGGAGAAGCGATTAAATCGCGGTTGTCACTATAGCGTCTCAGTGGCCGATTGGGCTGTGATGACGGAAAAACAAAGCCCTTGCAAGTCAGCTGTGGAAAAAGATGGTCAGAAAAGAAGAATGAAGCCTCACATCGTTTCATTAGCTGGCTCTCAGCAGCTAATGAGAGGGGTCTATCACATCGGCACGCTCGTCAGAATTTATGGGCACTGTCTAAAGCTACCAAAATATTGACTGAGCTATCAAAACACGAGGGTTATTAACACAAAGACTTCCTTGCTTTGTAGAAAGTTGATTTTGGGGGACTGAGAGTGCAGGTTCTCAGGGAATTGGCAGGCTGTGACCTCTCGGTTTTGGCAAAAATAAAGAGGAGTGGAGTGGAGATGTCTTGGAATTAACACCATGACCTGACAGGGGTAAACCCAACTCTTCAGGGTGCAGGAGGGATCTGGTTCCTGTGTAGTGGGTATGTCCGAGTGGTGTGCGAACCCTGGGCTGCACCTGCTCTGTCCTGGGCCGAAATACGGCCGCCAGAGAGCGATGGGCTTGGAGAGCTGCTGCGGGCAACAAATGGGAGCAGAGAAGCAGCATAACATTGCTAGTGATGAGCAAGCCGGTATCGGTAAGTAAGTGAACAGAGGTTATTTTTAGTAACGCTATGGGGTTACTTTAGAGATGTGGGGTGGGTGAAAGCGTTAAGGATGGATACACCTTGCAAAATAAGGTGGTGAATTCAGCTGAAACACTGCCAGCCACATATGGGGTCAACCATAAAGGTACCTTCCTGGGGATTTTTTGGCCATTTGAACTCTTCAGGAAGTTTTCTCATAGAAAGGTGAAGGTCCCCGAGTGTGTGTCTCTCTCCTGGCATCCCCCTCTCTCCCCTCAGTCCTGTCCCCCCAGCAGAAACCAAATTCAGCAGATGGAGAAGGGACCCAAAGGCTGTGTCTATGCCACAAAATGAAAAAGGACCAGCAGTGTGCTGCCTGGTGGCACTGCTCGCTGTTAGCTGCCTCCCTGGTTCAGATGCTGCGGATGCTCTCCTGGGACAGAGACAAGCTCACCTCCGGCACTGCTGGCCCCCATCTTCCCACATTATCCCAGTGAGATTTCGCACCTCAAACACCCTCCTGCCACCCCCAGGGGCATGCAAAATGCCCTTCCACATCATGCCATGAAAACCTCTTTTTGGCAGGCTGGAACAGAAAGCTCACACTATTTTAGATACTGAAGAAACCACATGAAAAGCAGTAGGAATGGCTTTGCACTACATGGGGTGCTGCACAGGGAGCATGTGGCCAGCCTGCTGTTTGGGTTTGGGGCTGGAAGCTGCTCTCAGGCTCTCTCCCTTACCAGTATATAGGATGAATGAACAGAAAAGGCTTTTTTCCCCAAGGTTTTGGGTAGGAAAGCGCTGCTGAGCAAATAGCTAATGAGCCGACATCTTTCTGTCTCTTAAGGGAGTCCCATGGAGCTGTGGTATTGCCTGCACTGGGACTGACACGGGTATGCCCAGGCTTTTTCTTGCAGCGGTGGTTTAGGTGATCAGCAAAACGCCGCATACATCTGTTGCTGCATTTCTATCACGATGGCAACCCAAGCAACAGCCCAGCGGCAGCCGTGGGCGCACAGGCAGCCTCGGCTCAACTAGCGGAGCAGCGTTTGGGGGAGCTCCCGGGATCCAGGGAGCCCGTGAGCTCCCCAAGCTCCTTGAAATCGGGCTGGCAAGCTGAGGGCTGGCCGGCAACCAGGGTGAAAGCTGCCTTCAGCGCCGCTCCTGACGGAGCGCTTCCCACGGACGGCAAGGGCCAGAGCGAAGTAGCTGGGTCCGGCCAAGTCCCTGAGCAAGGCCATGGGCAGAGCACGCCATGCAAGCACTCAGCTTGTGCCTGGAAATTACATCTAAAAGGTGTGTCAGCAGTATACTGGAAGCAGGGGTGCTGGTCCATGCTACGCTTTCAGTTTAATGGAAACATTCTGGTTTTCTGTGAAGCTTTTCTCAAAAGTAATCAGTTTTCCTTCCTTTTTCTTTTTTTTTTTTTAATTTAGCATCTTCTTTTCTTTTCAACTGTGGAAGGAAACTGTGGAGGGAGAGAGAGGTCAAACCAGGTGAGTAAACACAAACTAAATTGTTTAAAAAGCTGTTCATGAACATTTTTTGTTTCAAAGCAAAATAAGCATGGAGCAAAACACTGGACTCGCATGAAATCCTTGCCTTTTCCTCATTCATGCTCTTAGTTTCTTCTTCACGTGTGACAAAATAATGAGCCCACTTTTTTCATCAGAGTCATCCCAAAGACTGTGTACCACCTGAAAATGGCTTAAAGTCAGCCCTTATTAAACATCAGAGAATCCATACCAGCAAATTGCTCCAACCCTGGAAAAAAAACTTCTATCAGCTCTTGCACGCCGTTAGACATGGAAGAGACACAAATCCAGGGTGAATTTGGCTTTATTTTCTCCACCATTCATAGTTTGGGTAGTTTCACCCAACTTTGAAGCAATGACTAGTAAATGGGCAGAGAAGGATGGGGAAGAAATGGAAAGGATGGGATGAGAGATCACATATGGCTCAGGGAAAGGGACATAGCAGGAAAGGTGATGAATTGGTGAAAAAAAAAGCTAGCCAACCAAAAAAGTAAAATAAACTTACAGAAATGTGGAGGAGTTCCAGTAAAAGGGGAAAGAGAAACAATCTGGAAACGGCAGGCTGCGATGCGGACGGTATATTTAGTTAAGCCACTGGCACTTTCCTCTGGTGGGAAAAGTGACAATTGCAGGGCTTATGTCTTAATCCAACAAAGGAATTTCAACATGGGCTTATTTTTAAACATGTGAGTAATCCTCATTATTTCAGTTCAGAAAGGTAGATCCCAGCTCGTACCAAGCCTGTTGCCAGCGTGGACCTGGCTGTTAGAAAAAAAAAGATATTTTGAACCTCTTTTAAGTCACACATTTTATTTTTCCCTGTGTAAAGATGTACGTACCTGAACTTCTTCAGATTAACAAGGATGTGAAGGAGGAGGCTGTGAGATGGGGAAAGGGGGCTTGAGGTTTCTCCAAGACTGAGACTTCAGGTTTCCCCAGGTCTGCCTGTCCCGGTTGCGTTTTGCTGAGAGCAGAACTGGGCACCAAATCAGGGTGATGGAGACATTCGCAGCATGATGGAAAAACGCAAGCAGCCAGTGGGACATCACATCCTCGGGGATGGGGTTTGCTTGGTGCAGAGAACACAGGGCACAGCAGAACCATCTTCATCCCAGGCCCTCGTAACCTGTACAGAGCTTGGCTTGGGTGCAAAGGGATGAAGAAGAACACATCTGAGCATGAGCCTGGCTCCCAGATTCAGAGCTAAATTCATAATAATTATATTTTATATGATATAATATTATTATATTATAATGATTTATTGATTATTCCCAAATCCACTGTCTTCTCTTAAAAGTCAGCCCAGGCAGAACTTTCACATCAGGAATTTTTATTCACTGGGTTTTTGGGTGGTTCTGGCTGGGAGGGAGGCAGGATTGCTAGTTCCTTCTGCACCCATCCTTTCAAAATGCTCACAAAGCCAAATGTTTTGAAGCTTAAACTTTTCAGACACTGAGAACCCAGCGATGCCTAGAGTCAAATGCCCAGCTTGGGAGTGAGCAGGTCTGAGGCAGGGATGGTTCTGCTCTCTCTCAGCGGCATTTTATCACTTGCTGCAAGCACTGCAGTCTCTCCTGATGCAGCAAAGCCACCACGTACTGCTCCTTAAGTGCCAGTGACCTCCATCGATACCCAAACAGATTAACCATTGTCCTCATTCCCCTCTCTCTCTGCACTGGGTTTTGTACCGATAAACCTGCCGGGTGTTCAAACATCCGTGGAGAGCCGCGCTTCCTCTTGCAGAGGCTGCTCTTAGCCAATGCCATGCTGCTCTGGAGCTGCAACATCTTCAGGAAATTTAGGAAATTAGGATGCCTGGAGGGGTCTCCAGTTGCTGGATGTAGTGCGATTTCACGGAGAGACGGTTCCTTCACCTGACATTGATGCGGTGCTGGTGGACCCCACAGATAGCCCCAAATCCAGGAAAGATTACCATCTTCCTTGAAAAGGAGCATATCTCATGGCTTTGGCTTGGCAGAGAGACCTGCCTGCATCAGCCTGGCATCTTCATCTTTAACAGGTCAATTCTTGAGCAAATAGCCCCAGATAGGAAGAAGTGGGTTACTCCTCTTCTTTCCATTGGATTGACATGAGCAATTTCCACAATGATCTGTAATGAAACATTTCTTTTGGAAGAAGGTTGAAACCAGTGAGATTTGTCCAGTCCATCCCCCTCCTTTCATCAGTGGCACGGTGAGTGACTGAAACTGGTGTCTGATAAGGAGATCTCCATCAACTGCGCTCCTGGAAATATACATCAAATTGCATCCGAGCTTGCAAAACCTTCCAAGGAGCAATGAAGGAATACAAAGCAGATGGAGAAGTGACTGAAATAAAGCAGGTCAGGAGGCTCAAAAAATACAGCAGTGTTGCAAAAAAAAGGGAAAATTACTTAAGTCGCATTTTAATTAGTATAAAATATCCTCCCTGTATTTATGCAAGCATTTTATACTGTCTTAGATACATGCTCTTTGCAAGAAGTGCTTTACCATAGCTTGCTGCTGTGGGGCTGATAGCAGGAGCTCAGAAAATGAAGGCACCGGGTCCTCTAACACCCCAGCCCTGAAATCTGGATTAGGCAGTGACGGTTTAAAAAGATCAAGCAGGGGCAGCAGCCTTACTTACAAGGGGGTTAGGTGGTGGTGACAAGGAGGGGGAAATTTGGGCTAGAAATCCCTTCTAGCATCCCTCAGACTTTTGCCTTTAGTCACCTTCGAGAGTGACATTTAAACCTGCAGAGAAGGGATCACTGCCTGGTGGGACTGAACCGGCCCGCCCGTCTTGCCGAGCTTACTCCATCACCCCTTCTTCCTCCTCCAACCCTTACTGTGGGGTGAGGAGGAGCGAGGTGGGGGAGCGAATGGCACAGCAGGGCTTCGGCAATCCCTCTAGCATCCAAGCCAGGTGGAGACGCAGACCTCAGACACCCATTTATTCTGGGAAGAGGCATTTCCCCGGTGCCGCCTGGGCAAGAATTGGAATAAGCTTTGCAACGCCTGGCCGAGGCAGCTTCTAAGGACACGTGGCTCATTTTCCACCCCCTTTCCCCACCATGGCCTTTTTCTCCGAGACAGACAGCGTGCAACCCCTGTGGCACCTCCCGGCCTCCTTCTCCCAGCTCTGTCCATGCCAAGCCCAGCTGCTGGGCTCTGGGTGCTGCTGCGGCTCCCGCTCCCGCTGCCGCCACGCAGAGCCAGGGAGGGCCATCATGACGCACCCGATCGGTATTAGAAGACTTCACGGGCTATTTATAGGCCCCTTGCCGACCGCAGAAGGCTCTCGGCCTCTCTTTTTCTCCCTCCCTCCCTCCCTCCCTCCATCTCGCTCACTGGCTTTAGCTCAGCGCAGGAGAGGGAGTAAAAGAAATGCTGTAAATAAACCGGCGGGTCCAAGTGCGACATTCCCAAGCATGGCAAAGTTTCTTCTACCGGAATCACCTGGTGGATTCAGTCTGAACAAATTATTTCCAGCACACCAGCTTTTTGCTCTGATGTTCTTTCCTCCTAGCTTTTCAGCTTGGATTTCTTTCTCTTTTTGCCTTTTTTTTTTTCTTTCTGTCTTTTCCTTCTCTGTCTTTGCACAGTTTCACTTTCCAGTTCCTGGCATCGGCTTGGCTATTCCTCAGCAGGGTTGGATAAAGCCCAGAGCAGGAGAGACCTCTCTATTGAGCTTGGCAAATTTCCCCAATTCCTGCCAAGTGCTTCCCCGTGTTTCTCTTCCCAACACCCAGGCTGAGCCCTGATCCCATTTTTGGCCCAAAACATCTTCTGATGCTCTCCTGACCGCAGGGCTAGGTTGCAGCTCCCACGTGCGCAGTCTGAAGGACAGACCCACCAGTCCAGCACCCGTGTCACCCATGTGTCTCTCCAGCCCCTGCCCTGTTCCTGTGGTGGCAGCTGAGTCAAAGAGGACCAAGGTGAGCTGCGGATGGAAATGGTATCCACGCATCGATCCTGGACGCTTCCTCAGCATGGATCACCACAGCAATAAGTTTTGAATCACTGTTGCAGGAGCACAGTCCACCCCAGCTCAGGGCAAAGGAGGCATTTGGAAATGTGAGTAAAAAATCCAGTACACCTGGATATGGGCAGCGAGGTAAAAGCAATAAACGGTGTCCACAGCAAAGGCGTTGATGGAGAAGTAAAGCCATTTATAATCACTTCAGTGAAGTGAAAAATAGAGGTCACTGGAGGTGCACATCCATTCTTTTTTTTTTAACAAAACAATGCTGATTTTCACAATATATATTGTCAGAAGCATTCTAACAGAAACACTCCCACCTGCACGCAGGCCCTCAGGTTTACAACTGAGGTAAAAGAGGACAACTGTGGGAATTAAATCTGTAGCAAGACATTTTGCTTCTGCTTTCTCGTTAAATTAACCATCGCCCTCCCTGAGAGTCTCCGTTCCTTGCACCTCCATCAGCACCACAGAGATAAAGCAATCAAGGGGCGGGGATGTCTTCTCGGGAGAGATGAGTCTTAACCTTTAGTAAATCACTTTACCTCTCTGTTTTTGTATGGCACCCTGCTCCATGCTTATCTATTCAGACGAGCAGGCTCCAGGGCTGTCTCCCGCTGCTGAGGAAGGATGTACAGCACCAAGCCCAGCCACATCACCCCGGGACTTTGAGGCTTGCAGTGATGCTGGCAAACAAATAACAGGGCCTGGGTCTTTCTCCTTGGAGAGGAACCACATACTCAACTGCAAAAAGCTAGTCCCTAATGTATTATGCTTTTAATTTTTTTTTTTTTATTTTTAGAAAATAACTTATTGAAAAAGGATACAGATAATTCAAGAGCTATATTTGAACCTGGGGATGGTGCTTAACATTTGGCCTCAAAACAAGAGCATGTCACCTTCTCTTAACAAGCCCATCGCTTCACAACTTTCTGATCAGGTTTTTAAACCTTGATGTGCATGAGGCTCTTGCTAAAGACGTCTTACTGTGAGCTGTGTCATGACCTGCTCTTATGGTCAGGACTGGGTCTGAAAATTGGGTACAAGAAAGAAAATTCTTATTACTGCTACACAGCTCCTTCAGAGGTCTCACAAAATTGCATTTGCTGTCCCTGCTAAGGTGAGTAGACACCTACTGGTAAAATCAAGTTGATGGAAAGGGAATGGGAAGTCTCCTGGTCCAGGGAAAGTGTCCCTTCTCATCCAACCATCCTGGAGGGTGCACAGTGTGATACCGAAAAGCCACGTAACGCATTGTCCTCCATCTTCGTACGACTCCTCTGCAGAGTTGAAAGCCTACAGACCCTTTTTCAGAGGCAGATTGGCAGGTACGAATTCTCCCTGGATTGCCTCCTGCATGTACGGATTCTCCTCAGCATGCCAAACGCTGTACCACAACTGACAGCCAGGACACGCAGGTTTTGCATCCTCCTCAACTTAGAGCTGCTCCCACCCTGCCTTCAGAACTGCGTGGTCACCCTGGAAATGTGGGATAAGCCAGTAAAATTTCAGGATGCCTCTGGAAAGCTGTTTAAAAGCAGACCAGAAGTGAGAGTCTACACCGGAAAATTTTGGCTTATTCTCCAGTTCTTGGTTCTTCAGTTTTGGAGAGGCACATTTATAAACCATAGAAGTAAATTATCCTTCCACCAACATGGATCCAGCCTTGACCTTTCTGCAGCGTAATTACGATGTAAAAGCACTTTGCCAGATTGCCATATGACTAAAATTGTTCCTTTCATTTCTACCCCACTTTCTGCCAGCACCAATGTGTAAGGAGTTGGTGGTCGTGGCTCACGATAAACATTTGGTAGTTCTCCTATGATAAAATACTGAATTTGAGGAACTTGCAACTTGAGATGGACAGCGACCTCATAGGATATAATTTGCTCTTGAATTCAGCATGTTTGTCCACATGCAGCTTAGTTTTCTCGAGCTTTTGTGTTTGAAATTTTCTTACTGGGTATTTCCTACAACCAGATCTTGTTCTCTCGGACTACACAAAAGCATCCCTACTACAAGGACTTGGCATTTGATAGAGGAACTGTGCTTGGTTCATTGCTCTTATTTACTGTATTTTTGTCAGTGTTCCAGTTCTGTCATTTCATTCCCAAGCAGGAAAAACTATATGGCCCCTGCTCCGAAAGGGCTGCAGTCAGATGATGACCGGCAACACCGAGGTGCTGCAGGCAATCTTAATGCTTCTGGCACACTTGGCTGTGGAAGTTTGCGAACACACACCCATTAGGCATTTATGAGGCCCGTGTAAAAGTTCTGCTAGTTTCTACGATAAACGCTGGGGGGAAAAAAAGAAAAGAACATGTATGAACTGCACTTCGGACTTTGGACTTAAGGGTGAAATGTTCTGTATTGTATTTTAACATAATAAATACCACGTGGTTTCTCGTAATGGAATAATACAAGCAAATCAGCGCATTATACAGTCTTGTATTAGATCAGAAATAGATAGCTGTTTGATGAACAGAAGTACCTACAAGACACCAGTGAAGTAATGTGAGTTTTAAAATTACATGAAAAGTCGGTGTTTGACAGTGTTGTGTGAGGACACAGTGACACCGGCCAGCCGAAAGCCTTAACCAACAGAAGCGGCACGGTGTAAGGTGTAGCACCAGTTTACAAACGCGGGTGTAAATGGCATGCTTTAAGGATAAAAAACAGCACAGATTCTTTTTTTCCGTTAGGTAAAGGAGGGTCTGTTTTCTTGCAATGAGAGCTCTGGATCTTCTCTCTTGGTCATTTGCTAAGCAAAGGGATTGGAAAAGTGATGTTAAACCGCTGAAGCACACACGTTAGCCTTATTATGTGATGCCAGTAATGACATTAAACTTATATCTCAATCTTTTAAACTGCCATTATATTGTATGCCCTGTAATAAACAAAATAACTTTCATATAACTATTTAGAAAGACAAAGCTCATTAAGAAACGTAAGTATAGTACACTGGTATACCTCTGATCCCAGTCTTACCTAACAATCACCAACAGAGAAAGAACAAAAAGTATCTGAAGATGGAAGCGGAATGTTTAAAATGGCAATCGACTGCATCTTAGCACACAGTATTGCTATTTCTTTGCTAAATTCAGACGGTTGCCAAGAAATCTATAAGCTCATTGCAGCTGGACAGTGTTTATAGACATATGGCAGAGGATGGTTTTCAAAGGAATTTAAATATTGCAGGGAGTGGTTTTATATTCCAGGGCCCCAAGTTTGCTTTGTGATAGATTTACTTTCACTGTTGCTCAAGAAAGGAGGCCTCTGTACAGAGAGAAATGCAGAAGGTGTGAAACGAACAAATAAAATGTTATATTTTCCATCCCTAGCAAGGCAGAGGAATAGGAAACAGCCCAGCAGAAAAAGAGACGAGACTGGGTAAATAGGAGATATACACGACCTGCACAAATCAGACGTACAATACTGGTTAGCATTCCCTGAGTCGACGAACATAAATTAACACTGGTAAGATGACTGTGGTTTTGAGATAAAATTTTGCTTTCCATGAATACCCTCTAAAATGGGCTTAAAATTATTTCCGTAAACATTTCTAGCTGCTAATCTAATTGACTGGAATGTTTTCAAAAAGCAAACACAGCTGAAGGAAACTCACTGCTTTTACTCACATATAAGTGAATATTTGCAGGATTTTAAAGGTATTCCCCAAGGTCAATAACTAACTAAACAATCTTATTTTGTAAACAGCTATTGTGCAGTAAAAAAGCCAGGCTCTGAGATCTTTGCGTGAAACTATCTACAAAATCATCTCAATTATGCTCAAAAGAACAAATATTTTTAGCAAGTGTTCCCTTGAACATGAGACCCACCTTCTGACGCGCCCTGGAAGACGTAGCTAAAAGTGATCTTTATGTCACCAAGGCACAGGGATCAAAGATTTCTGACTGCTTGGGATGTGCATGGACCTGAGCAGGAGGGATCAGGCCCCTCTTGCCAGACTCTGATTTGATTTCGGCTTTGAAACCTCAAATTCAGGGGCTTCAGGAGAATTACTCCCTGTTTACAAGAGTGGCAGAGCTGCATCAGGCTCCTGGGACCTATCCCGGCTACAGGCACGCTACGCACCTCAAGCGGACCTGGTTGCCTGAGCTGTGTTTCCATCTCTCCTTTTTCTTTGGGTTTTGTGGTTTGTTTCTTTCTCTCTTAACAAGTTCTGTAGGAGCAGCTGCAGAAAAATTCAGGTAAAGTCGGAGCCAAAACTGACACATGTGACCTTCCTTCAGAGTTTTGCACCACACAGAAATCATGGAGGGTGAGCTACTGAATTTCCAAGCAAGAGATGACAACCATCCCTGCTGAGCTGATCCTTGTATAAGCGACACTAGTTTAATCGTAAGCCGGTTGCTACAAATCTGTGATTTCTAAACCCAGTCTAACTGAAGAGTAGCTTAGCTCAGTTCAGCTGAAGCAAACATGCTCCTAAACAAGTGACTCTGAACAACCAAACTCAAAAACTAAAATAAACCACCTCAAACAGAAATCACCTTCAGCAGTGGGCTGTGTTCTCAAAGTTTCCTCTGTAACTGTGAAATCGAGATTTTAAAAGGAAAAGCCAAGATCTTCATATAATTGCTTCCTCACCAGCACTGGCCCTGAAGAAAAACTGCTGTATATTGGGAAAGCTGCAGCACCACGATGATATGAAATATTAGCTCGGTTGCTGTTTCTGGGAGCACGCACGCAAAGCCCCGCAGCAGGTTGTAGCAGCAGAGCAGGATGATTGCTCATGGATTTTCACCCTCCAGAAGCAATCATGCCCAAATTCATGAGCTCTATTTTTGCCACAGGTCTGTTATAATACTGCTGTTAAAGAAGATAAAACTACAAAAAGACAGTCTACTCCGAAATTCCCACCCCTTTCAGTTCTTTGAAGCAGGTGTGTGTGTATACACACATTTATCTCTCAATCACTGAAAGGTAAATACTCTGTTCATTTTATTTTCCAAACTGCACAGAATCTGATGCAAAGGCCTCTTTTATGCAACCTCCAGAAGTGGCTAAGCACAAATCACCGTGTGAGAACTGCTGAAGGCTGCAGAACCTTGCAAGCGCTTCAAACTCTCACTATGGCAGGAAAAAAAAAAAAACAAAACACAGATCTGAAATTCTTAAATCTCTACTTTTGCTATCAAGTCAAATATAAGGATCACTTATAAAAATCCTTTGTTATTCCCAATGATTAGCTGAAATGAACCCCTTACACCAAGGTAACCGTCTTGGGTTTCAATGCAAACAGGTCTGTACCAAACAAAATGCACGTCTGTATTCATAAATTTTAATGCAAACAGCCAATCACTCAGAAGAAGAGCAAAATGCTGTATGTGTAAAATAAAATGCAATAAAATAACAATTGGGTGGATTCGGTTTATTCTAATCCAAGAGCAGATAAAGCAAGAGCATTTACAATAGCAGAGCTCAGCAGATTCCAACAGGAAAGGAAATATTAGTCAACAAACCCTCAAAGTTCTATGAACGCGCCAGTCGGGGTGGGGAAGCCTTCAGAAGCTTTCAAAACAGACTGAAGAAAGAGGGAAGATGGGGCAGTTAGTAAACAATCTTATTTTCCAAATATTATCTTAGAATCAAAAGTTTTATGGCTTTATGCAGCTGATGAGCAGAACAGTGCCACTGCCCAAGGAATTCTCTGTGTAAGAAACTCCCTGGACCTTCAGCATGATGAAGGTGGTGTTGGGAGAAACCCCAAAGGCATTAAGCCAGCCACATTTCATAGTGTTTTGGGGTAAAATTGTAACACAAAATATTATAGCAAATTTTTTAAAATTCACTGTGTGCCAGTGCTAGATGCTCAGGAAGGCATAAGATCCCACTTCTGCTCTTTCTTTGATGAAACTAAAATAAAAGTCCCACTCAAACCCCACCAATCTGTATGCCACCATTTTTTTTTTCTTTTTTTCCCCTGACATGATGGACTTACCGGTCTTATTTTTCTCCCCCTTTCATATTTGAGTACTGTCCACCTTGGATATCTTGCAAGACACTATGGACTACAGGACAGCTGGCAGGATGATGCCTTAGATGCTAAGAGACAACTCTGAAGGCTATTTTTTTTTTTCTGTGTGATTGAACATTCCTGCTTCAAATGAGGAACTGTGAAATCTTCACTCCAGCTCCTTGGGTCTCGGTAAAAGCAGGCAGGAAAAAAAAACCCCTGTAATTAGTCCCACTATTTCTAAAGTGAAAAAAAAAAGAGCAAATTATTGCAGGTTATAGTTTTTCAGCTCTTCAATTACTGTGGATGCCAAAATAAGAAAAAAAAAAAAAAAACAACCTGTATTTATAGTCCTTTGTCCAGGGAACAAGTTTTTAAAGCAAACAAAATTGTGTATTTTTGCAGCCTGGAAAAATGCCAACGTAGTCCTTTATTCTGAGAGCATTCTCTCATTATCTTACAGAAGTCTATCAGCTATTTTATGCTTTTACTGGAAAAAAAAAAAACAAAACAAAACAAAAAAAAAACCAACCCAGGTCTTAGTTTAAGAGTTTGTATGTAGAGATGAAGAGGTGAAACACAATTTGAGTATCTGATTTCCTACACCGGGATTAAATTTTTGGTAAGGCTCCAGTATTTGTTGGAAACTCCTAGCAGGCATGACTTTCTCGCTCTACCGAAAAATAAATTCCTCCAATATTAATAATTTGTGAAGACAGCGTTGCTGTTTTACACCACAGATACCACTCCTACCTGTCAATTCCCCCCAGCAGCACAAGAGGAATTGCACTTCACAATGCAGCTGTCAGCGCTATTACTTTTGGTTTTTTCATTCATCTGGGCAAATTTTGACATCACACCAGAACCTGACATGCGCTTTGTTCTCTAAAAATGTCAGAATGAAATAAAAATTAAAAAAAAACAACAACAAAAAAAAACCAAAGAGGAAAAGGTGAGGAAGGGAGGTGGACATACTCAGACCCTGAGCCTCGGCACCTGCCAAACACGACCAAGCCCCAACTTCCCACTTCCAAACGCCGGGATCCTTTAGGGCTGAGCCCAGCCGAGGTTTTCACAGCCGAGCTGGCTGCAGTCGGCCCCCCCTCCGGCTTTTTAGCTCCCACTCGGCGCCCCGCCAGCCCTTCCCCGCCCGGTGCCAGCGGGGGCCGCCCCGGCTTCCCCCGGCGCAGGCCCCAGCTCCGGTCTCCTTCCTCCCGCGGGAAACGACCTTGGCTGGGCCGCGCTGCCCCGGGGCGAGCCCCTCTCCGCCCCGGACATTTCCCAGCCCCCGAGGGGGCGAGCCCTTCCCCTCCCCGGGGTCTCAGAGGCGCCGAGCCCGCTCCCTCCGCCCCAGCTCGACCCCGCCTCAGCCGGATCGGTTCCCGCCCGCCCCCCTCGCATTGAGGTAACTCCCGCCTCAGCCGGTGCCTCCCGCTCCGCCGCTGGCTGAGGTAACCCCCGCCCTCGGGGCCGGCTGGATGCCCGCGCCCCTCCCGCAGGCCGGGCGGTGCGGGCCGCCTGCCCCAGTCACGCTCCCTCCCCCGCCCTCCGCTCCCTGCGTGACCATCTCCCGGGGAGGGGGCGCTTCTCCCCCCCCCTTCCCTCCACCTTCCCCCACACCCTCTTGATTGGGCCGGACTAGGCCGTCCATCAACCCAATCTTCAACGCTGGTTGGCCAGAGCGGCAGGCCAAGGGCGGTAGCTCCCGCCCCACGGAGGCTCCCTCCAGCCCTCCCCAACACTTCGCGGCAGTGTCCTCAGAAGACTCATTGGGCCGAAGGGGCTGCTCCAGCGCTGGCGGCACAGCCGCGCTCCCATTGGTCAGCCGCCTCGCCAATCCGCCGAACCGCGGCGCCCCGTAGGCTGGCGGGGCTCCCGGGGGGCGGGGCGGCCTACCCCCCTGCTCCCCCCCCCGCTGCCGTCTCTCCCCGGTCCCGCCC